>JACEGR010000563.1:0-247032 GCA_014170235.1 Listronotus bonariensis
TAAAATCGGGGTTGTCGCAACTTTCTAGAAAATTACTGTTTTTCGCATTTATTTTGGCACACCCTATATAACTGGCCGTGACTATACAACTGACTATATCATTTTTATTTAATTGGTGTGGGTGGATAAAACCAAACATCCTTATTATATTCAATTAAAATTCTTTTTAGATTCTAAAAAGTTTATTGGTCAACCTACCTAGCTTAAACATAAGCCAAGTAAATATACCTACCACAATATTACATTATTTATCTAGCTTAACAAAGTGTGTACTTTTTTACCTTAATAATTGAGAACAAGCAGTACCTATATCGAGACCTATGTATATGTTATCTGTCAAGACATAATTTTTATCTTTAAACTTATAAAAAAATATATAATTTAAAAACTCATTATAAACTAATTATTACCTTAAAAAATCCACATTTTACTTATTTTTGGGTTATCAATAATTAAACCAATCAATAGTATAAAATATTGATTTGAAACATCACCCTCTGTATACAAACTCACCCTTTTTGGCGCCCTTTAGTCGGCTACAAAGATGTCACTAAGTTTGTCTGTGAAAATCCCTTTGTTCGTCACTATTTAACTTAAAAATGGGGTTTTTGTAACACTTTGCCGTCAAATTCACGAAAAACTCACTTGAACTACTCGGAATAAGGTTATAAATTCACGATATACGTCGGCCCATACTAAAAACCTTTCACAGGGATGCCACTTCACATCCCAGCAACCATGTTTTGTAAGCCACGCCTCACGATACGATTTTGTTTGTAGTTGTCAAGGTAACCGCACGCGGCGTCGCGCATAGTTAAGATTTTTGCGCTAGAAAACTGTGTCAGTGTGTTCGAATATTTCGATTTTGCTCGAGTTGTTTGCGGAATTTGTCGGTAGAGGGCGCTTACATTAAGACATCATGTACAAAGTTCTTGTAAAGGACTTTTTGAAATAAAATTTAGTTGTTTGCTATACAGGGTGTTTCTAAAGTTGAGTCTATATTTTACCAGCTTGTAAAACTTACTACGATACGTCAATTTACTAAAAATATGTAGGTTTACTGAATGTTATTAAATGATCTTAAAAAATTTAAGCGCAGATTTTATTATAAAAAATATAAAAAAAGTTTATATAAACATGGGTCCGCAAATTCCTTGTTCTCAAGATACAGGGTGTTAAACTTATAAAAAAATATTGTTTTTTTTTAATGTCTTAAATATCCTATAAGTCCAGTAGCGTCTCGAGCGGCAACCCAAGCAGCAAGGTGACGTCTTATTGACGTCTCTTTTTGGTCATTTCTGGTCACATTTGGTCAGCAAAGACGTCATAGGATGACGACAAAATGACGTTAAATTGACCTCCCTAAGTCACAGGCAAAAGACGTCCCGTTAATGACGTCTTTAAGATGACACATTGCCCTTTCTTTAAAAGCTAAAACGATATGATATTTTATTTGAAAATTGAAATAGAAAAAACTTCTTACTGCTTGCAATTTGCTTGCAAGCAAGTAATGCAAAGTCGCACCTCTCGGGACACCGTCCAACCTGGAGATTTTTACACTAGCCGAAGATATTTCTTTCAAAGCTAATTGAGATCACCAACCGCAGACCGGTATCGAACTATTTTGGTCTCATCGGTACGGTATAGGCGTTAAAAAGCGAAGATATTGAATAAACGTAGTAGTTTATTGTCCATT
Source organism: Listronotus bonariensis (assembly GCA_014170235.1). Classification (NCBI taxonomy): domain Eukaryota; kingdom Metazoa; phylum Arthropoda; class Insecta; order Coleoptera; family Curculionidae; genus Listronotus; species Listronotus bonariensis. The sequence goes on from JACEGR010000563.1 coordinate 1,697, forward strand.
ACGCCATCTATCGGTAGAGTTTTTTCCTATTTCAATTTTGTAAAATTATTAATCTTATTTTTCTGTCATGATATTTCGGTTGGGTTTTGATGCGAATCATATGTCACAAAATTTTTCTGGCGGGTTTTCTAAACATGACGTCATTAGATTTTTATGAGCTAGTATGACGAAAAAATGACGTCGAAAAGACGTCACTTTAACGACGTCAAAAACACGTCAATTAAATGACGTCATAATTTTGGTCTGATGACGTCCTATGACCAAAAATGACTTCATAATGACGTCAGCTTGCTGCTTGTGAACTGAAGGAATTTTCCTAACAAAAAATCGTACACCACTTACTGTGTAAATGGTAATAAACTATCTTGATTAGTTAAGGAAAAATATTCACTTAACTTCATATTTTTAGACCATAAAAATTGAGTTTTATAATTTTTATTAGCAAATATGAAACAATAACAATAAATTTTTATTAAAATAATGTTTATATCCAGTCTCAAAAATTTTTACTAAAATAGGTGTTTTACAAATTTTTAGTTGTTTAAAAGTTTAACACCCTGTATTGTAAGGACGAAAAATTTGCGGACCTATGTTTATACAGGGTGTTTCTAAACAAATACGAAAAAAATTTAGCAGGTGACTTCTTGTTTAAAATAAATGGTAGTTTGCTTTATAAACATAAAGTCAAAAGTCAACCATTTGGGAAATATCGTGGAACAAACATGGCCAAAAATAGGGTTTTTGTTTTTTATCTTAAAAACAAAAAGCTCTAAAATAATTACATTTTATCGAAATATTACTTTTATTAAAATACACTTCCTAAATAGTTTTGCACTTTTTTTAAATTAATGGAAGTGGTGGAAATAGACTACCCCTATCGTTATTGTTTACCAAATTTAAAGAGACACTTACGCAATGACCTCAAAAATATAAATTTGGATAAAGCTATTATTTAGAAACCTTTTTAACTCCTGTATTTTTTTTCGAAATTACCAATTTCAAAAAATAAATATAATTTAAATCATAACGTGCCGGGACGGAGAAATTTATTTTATAAAAAAATATATTTTGATGGCATTTGGAATTAGTATATTACATTACAAGGGTGGAAACTGACTTATTTCACACGAGTGGGAATACTGTTGCACGAGGCGTCAGCCGAGTGCGACAAACCCACGAGTGTAAGAAAGTAATTTTCACACAAGTAATGTACACGATTTTTTCTACGACCACAAGTTATTCACCAAAAAAACAATAAAAGTTGTTTGTCTTCACAGAAAAATAAGAAAACAATTGAAAACTTTGCATCACTAGAGTGATATACTTTTCCTTACTGCGATATATTATACTGTTTAACAATATTTTTGTATCAAAAATCACCTACCTAGAAGCTTTTTATCATTTTAAAATTAAAAAAGGTCCTCATTTAAAAATGTTGCATGGCTTTTTCAATGTAAATCCCATTAACAGCCTGATAACTCCAAATTAATTTTAAATAACAATGACAGCGATGACAGCTTTATATTATACTTGCAACACTAGTGTTGTAAAGTACTTTGCAACACTAGTGTGATATAAGGCATTTTCTATGCATTAATACAGTGTGCTATTTACTATTTTCACATGTGGTCGTAGGAAACCTTTATTGACATTACTTGGTAGTTTATTTGTTTTTAAGCAACAACATACAGAGATTTTTTGTTAATTTTTTTTTGGTATATCTTCCTCTTGGTTCAGTTTGGACCCCATGTTTATAAAGCAAACTATCCTTTATTCTAAACAAGGAATCACTTCCTTAAATTTTTTGCCTTTGTTTAGAAACACCCTGTATAAACTTTTTATATATATTCTGATGTAGAATCTGCCAGTAAATTTTCTTAGTAGCATTCTGTAACACCCTGTATAAAAGTTGCTCAATGAAACAGTTTTTTAAAATAATAAAAATTTAGAAACTTTACAGAAACCTCATATTTTTAACCGCTGGAGATATAAAAACATGCCCTGATTAGTTTACAGTTGATTCTGGGTAAAACTCGTTTTTGTTCTCTTTTTCTTCGTTTTTAGTTTTGTAACAATATTTTTTCTTTACTCAGTGGTAAAGATGGGTCCATATTTAATTCATTTTGAAAGCGATGCCGCCAAGTACACAAAAAATGATAAAATAAACAAACCTTTTCGAATTTTGGGAACCTAAAACTTATTATATGTTATTATAAATTAACACCCCCTTAACATTATTATTTTTTATTGTACAAAATAAACTAAAATGTCAGCTTGTTTGGTTAATTCGGTAGTATTCTAATCAGTAATCCGATGATTATTATCTCATATGATATACAGGGTACGACAATAGGTATGATTTTTTTAAATGGAATACCCTGAATATTATATCACCACTAAAAAAATCTTTTAAAATGCTTTAAAAAAATACTACATTTGATGTGTCTATCTCAATTAGTTTCGGAAATATGACCATCCAAATCTGAAAAATAATTTTAAATTATTCTTAGAAGCGTAATAGAGATACATCTTCCCAATCTTTTTCTATTTTTTGACGTATAAAATAAATAAAAACACTGTTTTGTTGGGTAGATTCTGTAGACTCCATATCTTTCATCAAAATGCTTTTATCTTTTAGGATACACAGTGTAGGACAAAACATATTAAATTTTAAAATGGAAAACCTTGTAAATTATAAAAAAATCTTGTATCTGTCCTTACACTCAGAAGTAGCAAAAGTAGGAAGGCAATTGTAAGTACAAAAACTGATAAAGAAAATGGTAAAAAAATCTTTGACAAAAGTATCGAGACTTCGCGAGACTGCATCAAAAACACAACAATAGCTCTTATTATTTAAACTCTTTTACTTTTTTTAGTAAATAAGGCTAATAATAAACTAGGTAGATTAAATGTTGTATATTTATGTTTACTTAAAATACATTTTCAAGTTTCTTATTACCCCAATAAAAGTCGTCATATACTTTTATAATTTTGCGTACATGTAGTTTGAAGTATCCACTTTGAAATACACAGCATGAGCCACTAAAATTTCAAAGTTGCTTTTGGCCAAAATAATGGATTTCTATCCCATAGTGTATCGGCGTGTCGCTATAAAGGATAGCGGCGCCTTTGAATAAAATAGTCCGATTGCAGGCAGCCTTTTTATGTTTTTTTGTATTATTTTCAAAGGGTACCGAATTTGCGCTTTTAAAATGTTCTTACTATAATCATTTTTGTGTACTTGGCGGCATCGCTTTAAATATGGACCCATCTTTACCTACATTATTAGAACAATAGTGCTGTTAGTTCTGAGATTCTTTTTGAATTTTTGAGTGCTTTTTACCAAAAAATATATTTATTCAATTAGTAACCTCTTTATTTATTAAATGTTTTAGTTAAATTTACTAAATTACTTACTCTTTATCACAGCCATTAGTAAATGAGGTTCCATTCTCGGGAATAGGACTTGGTTCGGGTTCCTCTTGCAGGGGACTTTCGAATATTAAGGTTTCAACCATTGAGCCTTTGGAGCTACCAAACGACACCCTGAAACAATAAGATATATAATACCTTACATTTTTTATTATATGTGTTATATACAATCGTGCCAGCTCAATGCTTTCAATTATGTTTCTGTGTTTTTTTTACACTAGCAGGTCGATTTGACTACATACTTTTTTGGTCAGTATTTGGGATTCTGTATTGTAAATACCATGTTTGCATCAAAGTATTTGAACACAGGTTTTGGGTATTTGAATACCGGGATTCAAGATTTCAGTATTTGGCCCAACTCCCCAAGCAGCAAGCTGACGTCTTACTGGCCTCTATTTTTGGTCACATTTGGTCAGCAAAGACGTCATAAGATTCCGACAAAATGGCGTTAAATTGACCTCCCTAAGTCACAGACAAAAGACGTCCCGTTAATGAGTTAATGACGTTATAATGATATCTTTAAGATGACGAAAAATTGACACATATACTTTTTTTTAAAGCTAAAATGATACGATATTTTATTGAAAATTGAAATTGGGAAATAGGAAAAAACTCCTTACTGCTCTTGGGACACTATCCAACCTGGAGATGCATATTTTTACACTAGCCGAAGATATTTCAAAGCTAATTGAGATCACCAACCGCACCGCAGACAGGTCTCGAACTATTTTGGTCTCATCGGTACGGTGCGGTGTAGGCAATAAAAAGCGAAGATGTTGAATAAGCGTGGTAGTTTATAGTCCATTGCGCCATCTATCGGTAGAGTTTTTTCCTATGTCAATTTGTAAAATTATTAGTCTTATTTTTCTTTTATATGATATTGCGGTTGGATTTTGACACCAATCATATGTCACAAAATCTTTCTGGCGGTTTTTCTAAATATGACGTCATTAGATTTTTATGAGCTAGTATGACGAAAAAATGACGTCGAAAAGACGTCACTTCAACCACGTCAAAAACACGTCAATAAATTGACGTCAAATTGACGTCATAATTTTGGTCTGATGACGTCCTATGACCAAAAATGACTTAAAAGTGACGTCATAATGACGTCATCTTGCTGCTTGGGTCTGTGTGTATACCATAAATTTATCCATTTTAGTTTATTTAGTTTAGTAATACCAAAAACTGAAATTATTAAATGTATACGGTCATATCAAAAATATAATAAGAAACACATTAATTTTTTTAATAGGTTAATAAAACTCACCCTTTTTAAAGCCTTGCATCTGTTTAAGAAAACTTTTTAAAAATTAAGTACCTAAGACACACACACAAACCTGTCAAAACTCAAAAGTTATGACAAAAAACAATATTTAATGACTGAATGAATAAATGATGAAGCTAAATAGACTTATTCTGTGCATTAAATATAAGCCATGTCGTTTTATGCGTAAGCAAAATTTAGGAAATTTTTATTAGAAATAAAATAGTTATTTACATAACAAGATGCGAAAGTTTACTTTTTGGTGTGAGCTGGTTTTAAATGACCGAGGCGAAGCCGAGGCTATTTAAAACCTCCGAACACTTGAAAGGCCTTTCGCATCGTGTAATGTATTATATTTTTTGCTACTGTTCTATGTATCGCATAATTTAATAATTATTAACATCATGTTTTAATAGAAATATCAGAGATTTTGAAATTTTACCTGTTAAAAATTAATCCATAGCAACACATTTATTGTTGACATTGTCTGTCATCAGCACTTGTCAGATAATGAATTATTGTTAATTTAGTATAAATCCATTCCCATTTTAAAATGTTAAATGAATATGAAAATGGCATCCAAAGACCAGACAAATCTAAAGATAGGTACCATCAGACATATAAATCGTTTTCTGAATGGCTACTAGCTAGCTACAAAAAATGTGGGGCGAATTGACGAGAATGTGATGTTGGCGTATTTTCAAGAAAAATCCGAGTCTTTATCACCACCAACCCTCTGGTCTGTATATTCCATGCTCAAGTTAACAATTTCCGTAAACAAAAATCAAGATATTTCGGAGTTCAAGAAACTACTTGCTTTTATTAAAAGGAAAAACGATGGTTATGAGGCAAAAAAGTCAAAAAATTTAAAAGAAGAAATCATAAAGTTTTTACTTAACCCGCCTGATAAAGTTACTTAGCAATGAAAGTAATAGCCATTATGGGAGTGGCTGGGGCATGCCGAACAGACGAAATATACAGAATGAAGCTAAGTGATGTAGAAATAAGAAATGACGTGGCTATAGTTAAAATAGTGGAGTCTAAAAATAAAGTTAAAAGAAACTTTGTTGTAACCAACGATGAAGGCTCAGTTCCTTATGTCAGATTTCTACAGGAATATATTAAGCTGAGACCACCGAATGCTCTAGATGAGCGCTTATTGTATCGTTATGAAAGAGGTAAATGTGTTAATCAAGTAATTGGAAAGCACACTATTTCAAATGTACCTAAAGAAATTGCGAAGTTTTTGAAGCTTGAAGACATCAGTAGATACACTGGCCATTCTTTTAGAAGAACGTCAACTACGTTCCTTGCCAATGCTTCGGATGTCGATATTTTGGACTTAAAAGGCATGGAGGTTGGAAGTCTTCTTCTGTTGCGGAGGGATATTTTGCTGAATTTTATAGTAATAAGGTGGAAATTGCAAAGAAGATTTTACACGAAATTCCTACCAATATTTCCTCTAATGAAGTAACGGTGAAAAATATGAATATTAACGTAGTTAAAGGTGATAACGATACCCCAACAACAAATTTAAAAACTGTTAATTCAAGTATTATTCCTCCAATTTGTTTTGCTAATTGCTCAAATTGCACAATTACTTTTAATGTCAATACCTAACCTAGTTTTTAAAATATTTTGTCATAAATTAGTTACTTTTTTAAATAAATCCTAATATTTCCCACAAGCATATTTTCTTTTTTTTTACTCTTACTTTTTGTCCAGGCGCTGAAAATATTACTTTCGTAGCTAGCAACGCTTAGCAACCAGGTAACACGAAGGTTCTCTTTTGTTATCATTCGCGTTGCTAGGACCACAAAGTTTTCTTATTTATACAGTAGTAGAAAAAAACAATTTTGGGGGTTGCGACTCAAAAACTAATAACATTTTGAAAAAAAGCTCTTCCATTATTTTATCCTGTAAAATTACCGCCTAAAGTGTCCTGATTAATTTTTAAATCACCCTGTAGGTATAAGAGCTCTACTTTTAAAAATAATTTTATTAATGTTTTGGTCAATTTAAATTTTAAGACACTGTTACTGTTAGGAATGTATGTTGGATCAATAAAACAATAAATAAAATTGACAGTAGTGGGTGTTTGACCTTTGTTGTAAATTATTTATTTGGGTCGAAAAGAACCGCTATCCTATGCTACAAATATTTGCATAAATGAATTCTGGGTGAATTAACATTTTGTTGGCATTTCGATTTAATGACCATAATTATAAATTATGATATTGTTTAAATATTAAAATTTGGTAAAATCAATGAGGAATAGAAACTTTTCAAAACTAGGCCAATTAGAGTTTCTGTATATGACGTGTCATTTCAAAAGGTTCATGGGCAATGTTTGCCAATGCATAAAAAGGAGATGGTTTAAAGCAACGACAAAGCGAGACAAAAAAATTTCGCCATTTGTTGCGTTTGTCACAAGATTTGTTATGATATACCAAAGTCGGTCTATATAAGGTCACGACATTCGGCCATATTGCTTTGACGTGTTATGACGTCACTTCTCCCATTTTTCGGCCATGTTGTTCAGTGTCGGAGATATACAGTTTATTGTATTATTAGGACAACCGTTTACACAACAGTTTTTAATTATTAATAAGTTGTAAATTCTTTTACTTTAAATAAAAAACATATGGAATTACATCTTTCAACAAATATCACTTCCAAAACAATGCAAAATGAAATGCGCAAATTCTAGACGCCACTGGATTGATCATCAACTTTGATTTTACCCAGTCTTGCCAACTTTTCTCCGTGGAGTGCCCTTCCTTGCGTCCCCGACCTCGAACAGCCTAAAAGTTGAGGACATGTCGCAACCTTATACATTTAAACTAACCTTGATGGTATACGAATTCCTTATGGCTATTTATAGTGTTTTTAACGTTTGGTGACATGGGCGCCGAGAGGGGAGCACTTGCACCACCACTGACTTTTGAACATATTTGAAATAGGTACGTTTCCGTGGGTAAAAACGTACCTTTTTTAGCTGTTGAATGTGTTTTGCACCCCTGGCTCCTTCAAAAAGTAGTTGTGTTATTTGAATTGAACAGAACACGTAGGAAAAATAAATGAGGACCTTTTTTCTGTCGGGACAAAATGAAAAGAAGTTGAATTGAAAATATAAGGAAAATTTAAGAAATATAAGAAATGAAAAAGTTAGTTAGTTAATTACTTAGTTAGATGAAAACTTTGATGTCTATTGATGCCTAAACGGTGAGGTTTATCGACTTTAATAAGCAGTACCTTATTTTTTAGGTTTTTGATTGTATATAAAATGGCGTCCCCAGCTTTGCGATATCTGTCAAAATAAAAAGTTATGATGTAAATAAATTTTAAGTTAGGTTTTAAGTGCCCTCTGGCGGTATTTAAAAAAGTACTTTTGTCTTAAAATTTTCGAATCTGCAAAGCTTGATTTGTGTGCCAAATATCAACTGGATTGGTTAAAAAATAAATGCAATATGGCGAAAAAAACAAAATAAAAATTGAACTTTGACGGCTTGTAACTCGAAAACGAATGACATTTTGGAAAAAATTTATATGAAGCTCTACCCTTATTTTGTCAAGTAGAATCACCCCCTTAAGTTTCGTGATCGATTTTTGAATCACCCTGTATATTTTTTAAATTTATTTTCAGATTTAACCACAACATTAAAAATTGATTGGAGTTATCGTATTTCATTTTATTTTTATTTTTTAACACGCTTTTATTAACTTGGGTTGTAACTATCTATCTGGCTGCCTATGTAACGGAATCTTTGAGCCTAATTTTAACCAACTTCCAGCTATTCGATTTCTTTGAAACTTTGCACACGTATTAAGGACCCATGACAATGCAATAATCTGCAAACAGTATCCCTTTATCTTTTTTTTAATCGCCAGGAAAAAAAAATCCATTATATTATAAAAACAACACCTAGGATGCCATCTGTTGGAAAAATTTCAAACTTTGCTATTAAATGAAGAAGAAATTTTTTAGTGGATTGCAAAATGTTGGCAACGGTCCAAACATTGCCTGGATTGCCATCTGTTGGCAAAATTTGAAACTTTGCTACTTAATGAAGAAGAAATTTTTTAGTGAGTTGCAATCTTTTGCAAATTTTAAAATTTGCTACCATTGTCATTTCATAGGGGGCTGGTTATTTTCTTTTTGCTGCTTAATTAAATAGTATGTTCTAATTTACTGTTATAATAAGAATTTTGTGCAATATAACGAACTAAAACATGAAAAATAATTAATAGTTTAAAAAAACTAAAAAAACACGCTTTTATATGCAACCGAACTAAAAATTAAAAAATAATTTTTCATTAAAAAAATATTTTCACTTCATAGTAAAAAGCGTGGGGTGCATTTTACTATTTTTTCATAACTTTTCCATTATAGATATTGGCAAATATAATAATTATAACATTTAATATATTAAGCACCCCACGCTTTTTACTATGAAGTGAAAATATTTTTTTAATGAAAAATTATTTTTTAATTTTTAGTTCGGTTGCATATAAAAGCGTGTTTTTTAGTTTTTTAAACTATTAATTATTAAGTAAACAACTTATCATAATTTATAATGTTGGCATCTTATTAATAATCAAAACATCTACATACATAATTTATTATAAAAATTACAGTGATTCTAGCACAAATTTACATTCTTATAATTAAATGCTAAGAAGCAATAATTACTATAAACGCAGCTATAAAAAACTACATATTTAATAGATAGTGTCCAGATAATAAATTTATATAACTTTACCAGCAATTATAAATTGTCATTTAAGATAAATTTTACCAAGTAACTTTGATAAATTTATAATTAGTCCATGAATAAAATATTAATCTTATGCTTTATACATAGTGAATGTAAGTAACACAATTTTTATTAAATTATATGAAAAGTGTTTATTTTCCTACTTGGATTAATAAAAATGTTTTCCTTGCTTTCAATAATAAAAAAATTCTAAAATTAGTGCTTTTTCTAATGGGTTTCTTTGTAGAAAACACTGACCCAGCAAACACTATTTGCCGGCAATGTACATTTTTCATATTGGCATTGATGGTAAAGCATTGGCAATTGGTGGCAATATTATGCCAACATCTTATACGCATTAAAAAGTTAACCCTAAATAAACACTCAATTGCCAATAAATTTTACATGCAGGCGAATTTCCGGCAAGCATACAAAAATGGCGGCATACCAATCCTGATTAAATAAAGCACGCGTTTTTGTTGCAGGCAAATAAATATTGGATTTTTGAAGGCAAACCTTCAACGCATATTCATACTTTTTAAACCATATTATAACCATTGGTATTTAACTAACCTTAAAGCAATTTTTTGATCTGTTTTATTTATAATGGCAGCTAAACAACATTATTTTATGTTTTTACATAATTTAAAGAAAATGGCCTTTTCATAACATTTTATTGTTAAAAATCATGCAAATAAAAATTAGGTCAAACACAATGTTTATTATGTATTTTGGAGCGAATAAAAATAAAATGATGGTAAAATTAGCTACGTTAATTTCGACCGAAGGTGACCGCTTTGTGCATTTGTTTTTACGTGGTTTTCTAGCTTTTTAGTTTCGTTTTTAAAGAAAAGAGTTTTTAGTAGACATAATTAAATGTATTCATTACCTAATAAGTGTGTGTTGTGTGATTAATTGGTGATGGCTAGTCGAGAAAGCAAGATATTCAAGTAGACTGTTAGGAGCTGTAAACATTTTGTTTAAAACTTTATTAAAAGTTTTAAAGACGTGTTAATAAAAAAATATAGATTTAATAGTTTTTTGACATACCGATAGATGGCGTAATGGACAATAAACTACTACGTTTCTGCAATATCTTCGCTTTTTATCGTCTAAACCGTACCCATTAGACAAAAATAATTCGAGAGCGGTCTGCGGTAGGTGATCTCACTTAGCTTTGAAAGAAATATCTTCGGCTAGTGTAAAAATCTGCATCTCCAAGTTGGACAGTGTTCCGAGAGATGGTAAGTACTTTGCATTGCAAGGAAATTGCATGCAGTAAGGAGTTTTTCCTATTTTAATTTTTAAATAAAATATCGCATCATTTTAGCTTTTAAAAAAAAGTATATGCAACAATTTTCGTCAATAAGACGTCAGCTTGCTGCTTGGGAGTATCTGCATTTGCCCACTTTCGTGTCTTTTTGTTATCTTTTGCCAATAACTTATTAATGATGGATGCCATCATCTTAAACGCATTTTTTGCCAATAACTTATTAATGACGGATGCCATTACTTTATCTGCAACACGTGACCTAATAACGGCCAATTGCCCACTTTCGCGTCTTTTTGATACCTTTTTGCCAATGCCTTGCCATTAAAGAGTGTTGGCAATGCCAGTAAATTAAATGTACAACGCCGGCAAAAAATGTTATATGGGGAACTTTTGGTGCTATTGATATGATATTTGGACCAAACATGTTCAGCGGACCCTGATTTTGATGTTTCGCCCCTCTGTGTGTTTCTTTTGTTCATCAATTTTAAATTGTTAGTATCGTAGCTAGACGTGGACGAAGTGGGCATTTGCAAACCGCCTCGCCCTTAACCGGGGTATACACGGTCATGCAAAACTGTCACATCTGTCAAACAAACCAAAGTCGCGCGCAAATTTGACAGTGTGTATTAAAAAACTGCCACATCTGGCTTGGCATGCGACTCGATGTTCGAGTTTGATTTTTCGTGGCGCGGGTCGTGCAAACTTGTGCATGTGTAGGACACGTCAGTTAACGTTTCAGTTTAGGACCGTCATTTACGGGGTTATATTGTTGGTTTTGAGTAAACAAAATGGTTCTTTGGCGCCTGGAAGATGTATTGCGTGATTTTATAGATATGTACCAAGGTTATCCATGCTCTTGGAAAGTTAAAAATAATGAATACATTGACAAGAATAAAAAAATCTTTTCGCCGAATCACGCTTTCGTTCAAGTTGATCACACCATCAGCTGCCAAAACTGACGCTGAACTGACAGGTACATCTGAATCGTGTGTATCAAAACCTTCATTTGACATTTGCTTTCATGCAAGTGCGTTTCAAGTTTGCATGACCGTGAATTTAGGGAGACCCTCGAAAGGTTTGGGTGAAATGTTTTAAATAAAATTACATGTAAAAAAATTGCAGCAACAAATACAGTCCTGGAAAAAAACTCGAAAAAAAAAATTGTTTAAATTCAATCTGAAATAACTTTTGTGATTTTTAGACCGATTTTAATTAGATTTTAGTCCAGTTGTAGCTTCTTCCATTAAGATTATTATTTATTATGAGGATTGCACAACGTTTTTTAGGATTAAGGGAAATGCCAAATTTTGCATCCCAAGCAGCAAGCTGACGTCATTTTTAAGTCATCTTTGGCCATTTTTGGTCATAGGACGTCATTAGACTAAAATTATGACGACATTTTATTGACGTCGTTGAAGTGACGTCCTATCGTCATACTAGCTTATAAAAATCATATGACGTCATCTTTAGAAAACCCGGCACAAAAATTTGTGACATATGATTCGTGTCAAAATCCAACCGAAATATCATATGACAGAAAAATAAGACTAATAATTTTACAAAATTGAAATAGAAAACCATCTACCGATAGATGGCGTAATGGACAATAAACTACTACGTTTATTCAACATCTTCGCTTTTTATCGCCTACACCGTACTGATGAGACCAAAATAGTATGATACCGGTCTGCGGTTTAGTTGCTGATTTCAATTAGCTCTGAAAGAAATATCTTCGGCTAGTGTAAAAATCTGCATCTCCAGGCTGGACAGTGTCACAAGAGATGCGACCTTGCAGTGCAAGGAAATTGCAAGCAGTAAGGGGTTGTTTCCTATTTCAATTTTCAAATAAAATATCGTATCATTTTAGGTTAAAAAAGAGTATATGCGTCAATTTTTCGTCATCTCTAATGACGTCATTAAAGGGACGTCTTTTATCTGTGACTTAGGTAGGTCAATTTAACGTCATTTTGTCGTCGTCTTATGACGTCTTTGCTGACCAAATGTGACCAAAAATGACTAAAAAGAGACGTCAATAAGACGTCAGCTTGCTGCTTGGGGTTTTAGAGCCTTATCTTTTCTAAATATTTCTTGTTTTTATTTATAGCAGTATATTCTAAATTGAAATACAAATTTTTATAAAAAACGATGCAATTTAACTATGATGGTCGTAACATAAGCTATATTTCGAACATATGGGGTAGAATTTGGATGGTTCTATTTTCGAAAATATTAGAGAATTATTGCACAGTCCAATAAGGCCAGGCACTAAAAATACCGGCTTTATTTTGGCATCTGAACTTGCGCAGATGCAAAGTAGGATAAGGACTGCCTTAATAAGTATAGTGCCTGGCTTTACTTATGTCGGTTTTAAGTCGTGCCTTATTTTAGTCTTATTTTAACTTCGGAACTGTTCGCCTAACCGAACGGCTGCCGACCACAAAATCGACAAGTTTTTAGATAGTAAAAATATGTAAAACCTTGCTTTTCAAATGTATTTCTGTATTTGTGTTAAACAAAACCCTACAACACAAAACAATAAAGAAAATCCACTAAATTATTTCCCCTTTTTTTTAGGTTAATGGTACTGTCAACATGACTTGTAGTAACTTTAAATTATGGATACAAGCACTATTTAAATAAGGCCGGTATTAATAATTCCCGAGCTTAATAAGGCAACTTGCAATAATTCTCTATAATAATAATGATAAGTAAAGTATATTAAATGTAGTATTTTTTTAAGGTCTTTAACAGATCTTTGTACTCGTGATATAATATATAGGGTGAATTCTTTTGAAATCATACATTTTGTCGTACCTTGTACATCCTAAGAGATAACGAAAATCTGATTACTGATTTAAAAACTACCAAACTAACTTAACAAACCAATATTTTTATTTATTTTTTATCCTATGAAATAAAATGATTTCCATATTAAATAATAATATTGATAAAGAAGCTACAACTGGCCCAAAAGATAATTAAAGTTGGTAGAAAATTAAAAAACATATTTTAAATTGAATTATGAACAAAATTTTGTTTCTCTTAATGGATGGTAATTATTTGGCTACACGCCAAAAATTAAATTAAAAGTACCAAAAGAACAAAAAAAATAAAACAATTAAAAAGATAACCAAAAATCGACGTTTCGGTGGCAAGTCTGCAAACTTTTTCAAGATAAATTAAATAAAAATAATAGAAATAAAAATTAACTATTATTAGGGTTTTAAATTATTAAATGTTTATTATTTTTATTCAATTTATCTTGAAAACGGTGGCAGACTTGCCACCGAAACGTCGATTTTTAGTTCTCTTTACTTGTTTTTATTTTTTCTGGTTTTTGGTAGTTTTAATTTAATTTTTGGCATGTACCCAAATAATTACCATCCATTAAATGAATCCGCCGAATTACAGAACATCCCTTCAGTTTTGTTTGTCTTGTTTTTTGTCCAGGAGTGTATAGAAGGAACAGTTTTGAAATGTAAATTCGGTGTTCTTTGCAAAGAAAAAAATGTCACAAAAAAGTTTAAAACAAATAAATCGGCATGCTTGTCTTCGCGGCCGCCTTTGCTATATTTCTTTTATGATATGCCGCTTGATGCAGCTGGCTATCGCACTATGGGACAGAAATAAAATTTTTGGTCAAAATTCTGAAACTTACCAATCTAACTAAATGAGGTGCTCTTTACTAAAAAAATATTTTAAAAAATAATATGCATTATTACAGATGGTTTTTGGAAACCTAAAACCTATTATACTTATGATATTATAAATTTACACCCCTTTAACATTATTATTTTTCATTGTACAAAATAAACTAAAATATTAGCTTGTTTGGCTAATTCGGTAGTTTTCTAATCACTAATCGGATGTGTCACATATGATATACTGGGTACGACAATAGGTATGATTTTTTTAAATGAAATACTCTGTATATTATTTCACCACCAAAAGATCTTTTAAAAGCTTTAAAAAATACTACATTTAATGTGTCTATCTCAATTAGTTTCGGAAATATGACCATCCATTCCAATCTGAAGAATAATTTTTAATTATCCTTAAAAGCGTAATAAAGTTATATCTCCCCAACTTTTTATTTTTTAACGATTTATAAATAAAAAACACTTTTGTTAGGTAGATTCTGTAGAATCCATATCTTTCATCAGAATGCTTTAATCTTTGAAGATATACAGTTCAGGATAAAAATATTAATTTCTTTAATGAAAAACCTTGTAAATTATAAAAAAAACTAGTATTTGTGCTTACACTCAGAAGTAGCTAAAAGTAGCAAGGTTATTGTTAGTACTAAAACTGATAAAGAAAATGGTAAAAACATCTTTGACAAAAGTAGCGAGACTTTGCGAGACATTGCATCGGAAACACAACAATATCTCTTATTATTTAAATTCTTTTACTTTTTTAAGTAAACTAGGCTATTATTATTAACCTTAGTAGATCAAGATCTTGTATATTTTTGTTGACATGGGTAAGAAGAATACAAATTATTGCAAATTTTTGAAAAACCTCAAACACTTTTCATTTAATACTTAATTATTTTTAGTTGCATGATTTTCATTTATTCTTAAAATAAATTTTCAAGTTTCTTATTACCCTAATAGAAGCCGCAAAATCCTTTTATAATTTTATGTACATGTAGTTTGGATTATATAGTTTGAAATACCCAGCATGAGCCGTTAAAATTTCAAAGTTGCTTTTTGGCCAAAATAATGGATTTCTATCCCATAGTGTATCGGCGCGTCGCTGTAAAGGATAGCGGCGCCTTTCTATAAAACAGTTCGATTGCAAGCGGCCTTTTTATACTTCTTTGTATTATTTTCAAAGGGTACCGAATTTGCGCTGTTAAACTGTTCTTACTATATATCAAACAAGAAAACTTTCAATCTATAAAAACAGGTTAAAAAATTAGTTAATTCGTGAAAAATTCCAAATTTGAGCCTAATATTTAAACTTGTTTATATATCAGATGCCAAACTCCATGTAAACTATTCAGAAAATGTTAGCTATTTTAAGAGTCTTGGGAAATGCAGAATTTACGCGTGTAGAGATAAAATTATTGGCTGTTATCAGATTTGGACCAGAAACCATCATAAATTTAGCCGATTTACCTGGCAAGAATTTCGAAAATGCTCTTAGTTATTTAAAGATATACCAGCAACGCTTGCTCTTATAAATACGTCAATTTATTATTTTTTATATTTTATGGTGTGAAAATACCATCTTTAGGAAATTGAAAGAATTGCTATCCTTTACACAGCTCGTGCCACTTTAAAACCTTAGAAAATATGTGTATGGAAACAAGTCCCTACTGTCGTAGTAATATATAGAAAAAAAGGTCTCCCTTTTTGACAGTTAAGAGAAGAAAAATCTGGTACCTAGTTTCGCCCAAAGAAAATAGACAAGGGGAGAGAAACAGTTGATTTACTCCCACCAATTAAAAAATGGCACACACCTGCGACTTGTGATTGTGTTTAGCGACCGAAAGAGCTCGTCAAAGTTTTATTTTTATTCTTGCTTAAAGTTTGGTAAAAAGCACGTGCTTGGTTAAAAGTATGGATTTATTTATAATTTTTTGTTTCAGTACGCATTTTTTACGTAATATTTTTGTGTCTGAATCAATACTATCAGCCAAATATTTAGCAGAACTTTAACGGGTTTGATGGTTAACTTAACACAGCGGGATTACTCGTCATGCGCATGGGAGGTTCTTTTTCCGACTTGCTATTGGCTGTTATAAATGTAAAAACTCTTGACTTTCATATGTTCAATATGGCTGATGTTTTGTGATTGTTGTGACTGTATATTTGTTTTGTGTTATATTTGGTTGAATTTTACGTTTGACCTGTTTTATAAATATAAATTATTGAAACAAAATTTGTGTAAATTTATTGGTTTTTTTAAATAAATTATTTTTTAAATTATTTACGTTGTTTTTTTATGAATAAAAACAAATTATCACTTTATGTAAGATTTATTTTTTTAACAAAATATTATATTCATTAATATTTTGTATACATATATACACGTTAAAAATGTTTAATGAATATCTTGCTGCAGGTAAAAGCACAATAAACCAATAGAGGATTTTTGTATGCATCACTCCCTGTTTAAAAAATTTGCTTGAACTGTAAAAGACAAATAACAAATGACCAGTTTAAAAAGTTATAATAGTGATAAAAATTATACGAAAGCCAAAAAATAAAGAGGCCTAAACACTTAAAAACTTACTAACTGACCCAGTCAAGGTACAAACCAAGATATAGAGTGTGTCCACTTAAGTTCGTACCATAAGGCAAACTTTTATTATTAATTTTACGAAAAATCAACCATCCCATATTAATTGTTTCTGGTGGTAGGTAGGTATATGAAATATCTTAAAAAATGTGAATTTTTCTTAAGAGGAAAATACACTTATTTCTGTCAATATCAAAAATTTGTGGAAAAAAGATGTTTAGGATTAAAACTTTTTTTTCTGCAATAACGAGCATTTTCATATATTTCTTAAAATTATACTCTTCTTTTACATTTTACAACCATTCTTTATGCTAAATATGTAATCTCACAATAAAAGTTTAGTTCTCAAGAAACAATTCTAATTAGATTTTTATTTTCAGTTCTCATTTCCCTAAAATTTATATATATTTTTCCACATTAACCTATTCCAATCTAAAAAAATAAACTTTTACCAAATAGATTTTAATACACCATTAGCACTAAATTACCAATATTTAGTCATTAAAATATTAATAAATTTCAGTATAAACCACATTTTACACTTTTTATTAATGTTTTATGTATATTTACTCAATAAATCAATGATATTGAATATACCGCCGATTTTGACATTGGAAGTGCGTATGCGCATGCCCTGCCATCCCGCAGACCCTTTCTTCAAATTATGCCACTTTTCGAAACGGCGATTGATCCTCTATCCTTGTCTATTCTCTTTGGTTTCGCCTGCCTCACAGGACTTTATCAAAGTAGCTGTACCGGGTCCATGCTCAATAACACGAAAAGCAAGAGTATGCTGCGTCCAGACTTGCAGCAATTCGCCGCGCCGAATAGCGCGCCACATAGCACTACATAGCGCGGACGTGGACGTATACGAAATTTACGTCGTTTCGAAGGGCTTGTCAAATGATTCAGAGCATTCTGGATTTTGCATCAAAAGTATTGCAATATAGGTTGGTTTATTTGGACGAATGTTTGGCCAAGCTTGTTGCAAATATTGATGCGGCTTACTAATGAACTAATGTCAGTAGTTACGTCATTCTCACCGTCGAACAATGAACATGGTTCTAATAAGACTCTTGCTTTTCGTGGTATTCAGCATGAACCCGCTCCAGCCACTTTAATAAGTCCTGTAGAGGCAGGCAAAACTAGTCATTGGAGAGGGTCCAGCTGAATGACACAAAAGCAGGAATTTTTTCCTCAACTGTCGAAGGGGAGACCGTTTTTACACTTTAAAATCTCCATGGGCAATTTTTAGCAATGCGCGAAAAGAAGGCTGATCCAAAGCTACAACAAAGCGATACCGATGCGTCATTCTATCTAAAATGTTTACGTGCAGCCATTTTTTGTCTTATCTCTCCCTGTTAGTGTGCAACGCTCTTAAAGTCAATTGAAAGCATTGAGTTGGCATGACGTGAGCAATTTTTAAACGGTTTTACTTAACTTGAGCTGTTTATTTATTATTTATTTGTTATCTATTATTTTGTTGATTCGGTCAAATCTAGTAATTGGAATTTGACCTCCTCCTGACGACCGATCGATCTGAAAACTTGGTACACACTTTTAATTTTTTATACCAATACAATAAAATATATTCCTTATGATTGTAAATCCAAAATGGCCGCCGATACAAAATGACGGATTATATATTAATTTACTACAAACTCAGTATGGGTATCAAATGTAAGGGCTTTAGTTGGTAGGATAGAGATAAAAAAATCCAAGATGGCCGACGCCGTAAAATGGCGAAATGACATATTTTCTAACAACTACTTCAATATAAAATCGTTGGTTAGTTCTGGCTAGTTATAGGAAGGCACTTATAAATGAACTAAATAGAATGAAAAGTATAAACTAACAACAAAACTAAAAACTATGAAAATAAATTATGTAAAATAAATATTAAACGGTTTTATTGTAGCAAAAGCTACAAAAATAATTTGTAAATCCTAGCTACCAGATCGCACCAATCTTCTCATTAATCTGGGGTATTGATCAGACAAATATAAAATTGTTGGGCGCAGCGTATCCAGAGTAAATATTATGATAGAAATTTCATGCGCCCAACGATTTTATATTGGTGTGATTAATACCCCAGATTGATAAGAAGATTGGTAAGGTCTAGTAACTATGATTTAACGAATTATTTTTAGCTTTAGCTTTTAGTACAATAAAACCGTTTACCTTAAAAAAAATACATAAATTATTTTAATATTGACTATCGTATGTCGAATAACTTTGCCAATTTAAAACCACCAAATAAAAAAGTACTATATTTTATACTCATAAAAACCCCAAAGACAATCAAAAATAAATTTAGAGATTTTGCGAATATTGGCTAAGAAAAGCCATAATCTCCGAAGAGAAGACTTATACAGGGTGATTCAAAAATTGATCACGAAACTTAAGGGGGTGATTTTACTTGACAAAATAAGGGTAGTGCTTCATATATATTTTTGTCAAAATGTCATTCGTTTTCGAGTTACAAGCAGTAAAATGTTCAACTTTTTGTTTTGGTTTTTTCGCCATATTGTATTCATTTTTTAACCAATCCAGTTAATATTTGGCACACAAATCGAGCTTTGCAGATTCTAAAATTTAAAAACAAAACTTTTTTTTAATTTTTAACACCCCGTAGTTCAAAATCTAAGACGTTTAGGACATATGTTTATATGAAGTTTTTTTCTTATTTTTTGTTATAGAATCGTTTCGGTTAAGTTTGTCGGTTGAGTTACTGAACACCCTGTATGCATGAAGGTAATTTGATTGAAATTAATGAAAACTTTGATGTCTATTGATGCCTAAATGGTGAGGTTTATCGACTTTTAATAAAGAGTACCTTATTTTTAGGTTTTTAATTGTCTATAAAATGGCGTCCCCATTATATTTCCTTAAGCTTTAATAATAGAGACATTTTGCACCCCTTATTTTGCAATTTCGTTGTGGTTAACGTTATTCTGAGTCTGCGCAGTAACGCAAACATGATCCGTTATCGTTATTAACCATACCGGACTCTTTTAATTACGGATGAATACCGAAGAGCTTATCGTTATCGTTATCGTTATTGTTAAACTGCGTGGTTGCCGGATTGTAGAAATTTTAATATCAATTATTTAAAAGTTTAAAATTTTAATGCCGTATTAATTAAAAATACCATTTATACCTAGGCTCTAATTAGTGAAAAATCTATAGCAGTAATAAAAATCAAATAGTGTTAAGAAATTAAAACGGACTTGCACTTTTACGGATATTCTAAATCAGTAATTAATTTAGATGTTACAATCTGGCACACTTGCTTTTTATTCTACTACCAAACCTAACCTTATACTTTTTATGTTCTGCTTATACTGTATTGTTTGCATCTACTTTAAAAAACGAAATCAACAGAAGTGTTTGCATATATTTAAATATGAATTTATATCTTATGAAGAATAAAAGTAAATACTGATTTTCCGTTAACTTTAAAATGGGTGAACCACAGGCAAAAATAAGGTTATGTGTCGAAAGCGCAGACGCAAGATATATTTCTTAAAAGAGGCTGCAAAATCTCTGTCTAAAACTGCTGCCGTAATCGTTATGTTTAATAACGATAACCATAAGGAGGCCAAAAACGTCTGTTATTTTAAGAGGTGCAAAATGTCTCTAATAATTGATCTAGGTGCAAAATAAACCATGAACAACCCGTTTACCCGTTACCTAAGTTTTTTTTGATTAAGTGCATCCTAAAGTGAATTTTATGGGAAAGAAATCAACTAAACGGAATGTCATTTCCAAGATACATCCGGTTTAAAATACTGTGGTAAAAATTTACACTCGGTTGCCTCCGAATCAATGCACTCAAGTTGTTCATTGTCAAGTGAAGTAACTACAACTATTAGAAAATAAATAACAGATCCGAGTAGCTGTACTTAACAAATGGGTTTGATTTTTTATTTCTTCCAATGCAAATTATTGTTATTAGCCGGCAACGTTTCTCGTCTATTGTTCTGGGAATACTTATAAAATATTGTAAAGCGAATTTTGAAATTATTTACTTCCTGAAGTATACTGTATAAGCAATAGGTAAAGGTATATCGGCTAGTACAGCAACAACAAAGGATGTACGATAAGTCATCCAATCCGAAATGTTTACATGCCGGTATTCCCGTTTGACTTTCTCCTCTCCTCATATTTCCTATGTGTTATGTTATTTAGTTGATCTGGTATATAAAGTGCCTCAATAAATCCTGTATAATTTCATAATAATTTCGGTACCAAACCAATATCTATGTACAGGATGTCCCATTTTGGTTGCAACAGCGGGGTATCTCAGTTATTATTAAAGAACCCATATAACATTTTTGCCGGCGTTGTACATTTAATTTACTGGCATTGCCAACACTCTTTAATTGCAAGGCATTGGCAAAAAGTATCAAAAAAACGCGAAAGTGGGCAATTGGCCGTTATTAGGCCACGTGTTGCATTGCATTTAACTTTATGCATGCAAATGCATTGCATAAAGTTAAAAAGCTAGAAACCATAGTTTTAACAGAAAAAATTGTGTAGCATTGATTAAAAATGTTAGTAAATATTAAAGATTAATAGATATTTTGTAAATGAAAAATGAACAAAATAGATTATGCCAACAAAAGGTTAAAAACATTATTTAATAAAAACTGTTATTTAATTTAAAATATTGCTCAAGAAAGTGCTACCTACCTGGATTTATACAACAAAAAAAAATTTATTAAAATTAACAGAAAAATTTAAACGTGAAAGTCGTTACGTGAGCACTACTACAGTAATTAAGACATTAAAAAAATTGTTAACTGATTTGTTTTGCTCACTCCAAAATTTTGAATATGAAATATGAAAATTGGGAATTTTGTCGTTTATAAAAATAAACCCACAATGTTGTATATTTTTAAAAAGCAATAGGGCAAATACATTTTTTGAAAATTATACTGGGCGTTCCCTGACATGGGTCAATATTTTCAATACAATAATACTAAAAAAATACTATGGCACTGCATTCTACGTAAAAGTTATATAACAACTTGTTTTTACCTCTTTAATAGGTTTTCAGCCAATTGAGATACAAGAGGTACCTGGAAATGCCAAATTTTTAAAATCGCCGTGTAGCTCAGAAACTAAGATGGCTGCGACGGCTTTTTTATAACATCTTTAGTTTAAAAAAAGTAGCTTATTTTCGCGAAAACCGCAAGGTTCTACCTTTAATAATAACTAAGATACCATGGCTGGTGCAACTAAATTGAGACACCCTGTACTATACCCAACTCTGACAGTTTTCGACCTATATGAAATTTTATGTCAAAACTGATGTATGCACGCCAGTATATTCTAACATCAATTTATTCTAAACAAAATCTTTTAATAAAAATTAGGGGTAAGGGTTCTTATGGAAGAAAAACTTCTTTAGTGGACTGTATTGATATTTGACAATTAATGAATATGGGGCGGTCAAAAATAAAGGATTAAAATTATATTGACCACATAATAACATATTAGAGACATTTTGCACCCCTTATTTTGCAATTCCGTTGTGGTTAACGTTATTCTGAGACTGCGCAGTAACGCAAACATGATCCGTTATCGTTATTAACCATACCGGACTCCTTTAATTACGGATGAAGACCGAAGAGCTTATCGTTATCGTTATTGTTAAACTGCGTGGTTGCCGGATTGTAGAAATTTTAATATTATTTATTTAAAAGGTTAAAATTTTATTGCCGTATTAATTAAAATATCATTTAAACCTAGGCTCTAATTAGCGAAAAATCTATAGCAGTAATAAAAATCAAATAGTGTTAAGAAATTAAAACGGACTTGCTCTTTTACGGATATTCTAAATCAGTAATTAATTTAGATGTTACAATCTGGCACACTTGCTTTTTATTCTACTACCAAACCTAACCTTACTTTTTGTGTTTTGCTTATACTGTATTGTTTGCATCTACTTTAAAAAACGAAATCAACAGAAGTGTTTGCCTATATTTAAATATGAATTTATATCTTATGAAGAATAAAAGTAAATACTGATTTTTCGTTAACTTTAAAGTGGGTGAACCACAGGCAAAAATAAGGTTATGTGTCGAAAGCGCAGACGCAAGATAAATTTCTTAAAAGAGGCTGCAAGATCTCTGTCTAAAACTGCTGCCGTAATCGTTATGTTTAATAACGATAACCATAAGAAGGCCAAAAAACGTCTGTTATTTTAAGAGGTGCAAAATGTCTCCTATTAACAAAAAATCACCCGATATAATTTTGTCGTATTCGTAACTCAAGCCACGTGACTAAACGTCAAGATAATGGTATAATAAAATAAATGTATGTGTGCGATAACGTGGCACCTGGTCAACTTAATTAATTAGAGAGTTTTCGCATCATCCAATTTTACTGTATGAAAAATAATTAATTTTTGATCTTGATTCCATCGCCTGCACGGCCTGCACAAGTTCGGAAGCTACACAGATCTGTAAGATATACTTCTCTTTAGACCTGCACAGGTATGCCTGTGGCGGGCATTCCATAGACCTAGGTATTTATTTTAAACAGCTTTTAAATTCATTATTTTTTTATAACGTTACCGTAGGTAAATATTGTGCGAAACAAAACCTCCCTACTTCCGTTTATATGCGTTTTAAAAGTAAATTATTTGTTTTCTTTCCTGTCTCTTTATAAAATGTAAATGTCATCATGCGACTTTGGTATGCAGTGACACAAAAGTATTATATCCGGGTGCCCAAAAGTTGGGTACGCTTGGCCATGATTTCGACTTTAATTGGAGTTGTCAATAAGGCAACCTCTTATAAATATTAATATTACAAATAAGCTTTTAATACTTAGAGCTATAATAAAATTCTCTTTATAAGGTATTCAGTCTTATGTTTCTGATCAAAGCTCTACTTGCAAGTATTTAAGATTAGGACACCCCTCCCTCCATTATCGGATCCGTTGGTCAAGCAAAAAATGCTTAAAATCAAATGTGTAAAGAATTTTGTGTTCTACAACTTTTATTATAAATAGAAATGCGATTAAAAGTTAACGAAACGAGATATTTTGACCTGTCATATTTTGAGTGCCTTACACGATATCATAGGGGATTTTTAGGAGACTATTTTTTTGTACCAAAATAAAGGTATGTACAGGGTGGCTCGAATTCGACGCTCATCACTGGGATTTCGGAAACCGTGAGAGATACAGGATCGGTTAAATGGAGGCAAAGTTGCGCAATTTGATGCTCAATAAAATGCCGTTTTGCTTTTTAAAAATTCCGAGTACTTCCGAAGATATTCGAAAAAAACCGGAATTTTCAATTTTGGTTTCTATTGTTTCCTGGCTATATTTGTTAAGATAACTTAAAATGGAAAACACGTTTTCATGGCAACTTTTTCTGCTCTATAATTTAGTGTGATTAAATATTGAATCTGACGTTTCGGCTTCTGGCGACCATCATCAACTTAATTTTTTTAAATACGGACCTGATATTTTTTCAATTTAAGTAAATCCTTTCATCACTCTTCAAACACTATATATCGCCACTTTGATATTTTCGGACGTTTCGTACAAAAATTCCATCACCAGAATATTGCATATTTATTTAACCATAATACGGCCCTGAACTACATTTTTAGGTAAGAAGGTAAAAAAAAGAATAAACTTATTACATATTCGTAATCTTTTTATTGCAACTCATTGATATCTAACAGCGGAAATTACTTTATTAACCGAAAATTTCATGAATATTAGACATAAGATACAAAAGGTAGACAACAAATCAGCTTACATAAACAATTTGTAATACTATCTTGATGCCCATATTAAAAATAAACATATTTTAATCACTATTAAAAGTGTTTAAAGAGATAACCTTCCGCCTCGATGCATTTTCTTGCTTTGCTTTGTATTATTAATACAGCTCGATTATTTGTTCTCACAGGAATGGCAGCGACTTCCCTTATCAAATTTTGTCGTAGTACTTAAAGGTCGTGAGGTGCATTTTTAAATAAACGGTTCTTAAGATATCCCCAAAGGAAATAATCTAGGGGACTAAGATCTGGGCTCCTAGCGGGCCATCTTGCAAAACCATTTATTAGGAAATATATGGTAAAGGAATTGAGCTACTTTCCTTCCATTGTGGGCAGGAGCTCCGTCTTGCTGCCACTATATTTCTTGAAATACTGCCAAAGGTTGATTATCTAGGGCGTCTAAGACATCATTTCTAATCAAATTTAGATATTGTTCGGAAGTTAAGGTCCCTGCGTAAACGAAAGGTCCAATAATTTTGTTCCTCCACATACCAATCCATACATTAAATGAAGTTCTCCCTTGAATTCGTACCTGTTGGTTAGTATCTGTTCATAAAGTAATTTCCGCTGTTAGATATCAATGAGTTGCAATAAAACATTATGAATATGTAATAAGTTTATTCTTTTTTACCATTTTACCTAAAAATGTAGTTCAGGGCCGTATTATGGTTAAATAAATATGCAATATTCTGGTGATGGAATTGTCTGTACGAAACGTCCGAAAATATCAAAGTGGCGATATATAGTGTTTTAAGAGTGATGAAAGAATTTAATTAAATTGAAAAAATATCAGGTCCGTATTTAAAAAATTAAGTTGATGATGGTAGCCAGAAGCCGAAACGTCAGACTCAATATTTAATCACACTGAATTATAGAGCAGAAAAGTGGCCATGAAAACGTGTTTTTCATTTTGAGTTAATCTTAACAAATATAGCCAGGAAACAATAGAAACCAAAATTGAAAATTCCGGTTTTTTTCGAATATTTTCGGAAGTACTGGAATTTTTTAAAAGCAAAACGGCATTTTATTGAGCCTCAAATTGCGCAACTTTGTCTCCATTTAACTGATCCTGTATCTCTTACGGTTTCCGGAAATTCCAATGATGAGCGTCGAATTCGAGCCACCCTGTACAAATATTCAAGCTTATTCTGTAAGATTCCGAGATTGACCCTTAAATTTGACTAAGATAACTGTGTCAAATTGCAGTAAAATATTTAAAATTCAACATAGTTTTATTAAAGATAAGATGAACCAGTGGCGGCTATTTAGGTGTAGTAAGTGAAGTGCCACTTCACCAAAAATAAATAATAAAACATAAAAACCTATTACTATTATTCAATTTATTTTTTTAATTTTTATTCCTTATTTGTAAAATTCGCTAAGTGGAAAATCTAGCATATAAATTAACCGCTGGCGCGAGTCGCTTTCCTCCACTTTCGGCAACGCGACATCGCATTGCGCGAGTGTATTGCAAATATAAAACGGACCGAAGTATACACCTCATGTGGAGTTTTGTTTACGCTTTGACGCTCCGTTGCCACCACAACGCTATACTTGCCGGCGGCCAGAATCGCGGGTGGAAGTATCAGGTGTATTGCTTGGTAAATCGCTAGCCTTAAACAGATAATTTTGTGTAGATAATATAGGTTTTGGTCGTTTTGTTGGTTTTCACGTAATATTTCGATTGTTTCCGTTTAAGATGAATTTCTCACAGGAAGAAATTAAAGGACAGTACAGAGCACTTCTCTATGAAATATTAGATCATATTTTGATGGAAATGGAAGTAAGATTTAAAGATTGTTACAAACTACATTTTTTTTGTCTTGCTGATACTGCAAAGTTTAGCCAGTACAACCAAACTTTTCCCACTGATTCTTTTCAAAATTTATTGGAGATATATGCCGAATCCTATCCGACAATTTTACCGAGGCGTATAAACTCTATTCGCTAATTTTAACGATACCGTCGACAAGCGTGTCAGTGAAACGGAGTTTTTCTCGTCTTAAGCGTTAAAAACTTTCCTAAGAAACACTATATCCTAAGATAGATTTTTATCTTTGGCCAATATTTCAATTCAAAAGAAGCTTCTACAGGAACTGATAAAAACTCAACCATTTTATGAAGATATAATTGATATATTTGCTGCATTAAAAGATAGGATTGATTTGGTGTATAAAATTTAGGTAAGTTAAGATATTAAGACTTTTTACTTAGACTTTTGATAGTTGAGTATTTTCAATTTTGCTAAAATGGTGAATGCGCTTTTGTCCCTTCTTGCACTACACCTGTTTTTAGACCCGCGAGCCGCCACTGAGATGAACTAAAAATTAAAAAAAAAACCTTTAAAAATAACATCATTTCACGGTTATTTACAACGTAAACAAGACGCTCATTGACACCGTAAGTAACTTAGACGCCAACCGAAATATTTACATACATATTTTAGGCCATTTTTTCTCTTGATGTTATACACATGTAGATATATTTTAACAACCTGTGCATTTTGCTCTATTTTAAATTTAAGCTAAAAATAATTTAGAGACTTTCGATCAACAGAGTCGGATTAAGGCATTAAATAAAAACCTACCTACCAAAAGGTCTTTGCGTAATATGTAGGAGCATAAAGTAACATACCTACGGATAAGAGAAACCATGGCATGCTAAAATGTTCGTACCGCTTTTGCGGCAGGCTCAGCTCTGCCTGGCGGCAGGCTTGTCATTTTTCCAGTTTACACTTTAAATGCGTCGGTCGAAGCCTCGCCTCGTGTAACATCAGCGGTGAGGAGACACGTAAGCTTACTGAAATGACTAACTGGCGGTATTTCAACGAGAAACGAATAAAATTATATTGGGGGTTTTCGCATGACCTGTCCTTAAATCGGCTATTCCATGATAACTCTTATAATTTTCTTACTCTATGGTAGGAGAGATCCGAGAAGCCCCGCCCACCTAAGAGAATTTTAATATTGTTAAGTGTCAGTAACATATAGGTCTCTATTAAAAACGGCGTTGATTGCTTAAATCTATTATTTATATTAAGGTATGCCTAATTTTTGGATAAGTGAACGTTTTCAAAAGCCCGATAGGTTGAATAAAACCCATAGATAACCTCTACATTTAGATCCGCAGTGGCAAGAAGCATTTTTCGGATTTTTACGACCTCGCGCTGTGGGTGGACGAACATGCGCACCTAAAAGCCGTGGCAAAATACAAACACCGGCACCCCGTACCCTTCGTCCGCGGTCTGACCGTGCCGCTCATTAGCTACCGTACTTCAAACAGAAAACCAGGACGCCATCAACAAATCTTTCCAATAATGCGGATAGTTTGTTTGGTGCCGGGTGCGTTTACCCTCAACTGGCTTGCGCACAAACCGGTTTTTCGCCCATGAAATGTAACTTTTGTTTCGCGCAGGTAGTAACATTGGCAATCCATCGAGATCAGTGATAAAACCACCCACCTAAACATTTTTAAATAAATTAAACCAAGTAACTTGACATCTGATAATTATTATAAGTCCTATACTTTGGCCACTATAAATTGATAATGAGTACCTAGTAGGTAACTTTGGTTACTGTAGTTTTAAACCACTAAAATACATTTTTATTGTGGTAACTAGCAGAGTTGGGTCGAATACTGAAATTTGGTATTCGAATACGAATACCTACAAAAAAAGTATTCGAATATTCGGTATTCGTAAATACCACGATTGGGTATTCATGAATACTGAAGAGCAAAAAAATCCTCCTTTCTCTTAAAAAAACAACTCATTCTTATTTTTCAACGTTTTTCCATAACAAAAATGCAGTGGCGTACCTTGTTCTTGCTTAAAAACTAATCATTTTAAGCATACAAGACGTATCCCAAATTTTCCAAAAATAAGCTTTTTTTTTAAATTATTGATTTCACTTTTGGAATGGGGATACATGTACATACTATCTACGATTTACCAGATAGTCATGATTTAAACTGACATAATAAAATTTATTATACACATCCCTTTTGTGTAAAATGGAGATAAATACATATTAGTCTAACCTAATACATAGAAAACATAGTTTGCAATGTCACTTTTTATATATTGTACCAAGTTACTTGTTTTTTAATAGCAAAACCCCAAAGAAGTTAAAATAATTAATTTAGATGTATTTTTGTTTCCAAAAATAAATGTTATAGTCTGTTCAAAATTACTTACCTATTAGGACCATAGAAACAACATATCAAGATTTAAAAACATATTGAATTACATTTTTTAATTTGTAAAACTAATTTCCTAAACTGTTAGTTTGCAAGTGATGATATATATGACTTATATCAAATTTTACCCCGTCGTCGGCAAAACCACCGTGAATATGTTTTAACCCGCTTAGGATGCATAAAAAGTAACGTAATATTTATAAAATTAGCAAACAGTATTTAAATTCAGGATTTGAATACCAGAATATAGGTATTTGAATATCAGTATTCGAATACCGGTATTCGAATACCAGTACTCGAATACCAGTATTCGAATATCGGTATTCGAATACCAGTATTCGAATACCAGAATATTTAAAAACGATATTCAGAATAAAGAATACCGAATACTGACCATAAAAGTATTCCGTCGAATACCGAATACTAAACACATAAATCTATTCGAATAATATTCGAATACCGCACAAATGTATTCTGAATAGTATTCAGAATACCGAGTATTCGAATACTACTCAACTCTGGTAACTAGGGTTACTGACTTTTAAACCAGTGAAATACATTTTTTGTTGGGGTGTTATATCTCAATTTATAGTGAACAGTGTATAGACATTCGGATTCTCTCACAAAATAAAATTATGGACATTCGATTAAAGGTCAAACCCAACTTTAAAGAAATAAAACATTTTTACTATATCTTTTCTATAAAAATAATATAAATTAATTATATTTTTATTATTTCTAACAAAATTTGTAAATATATACAGAGCTAAATGGAAAATATATGGTTTGGTACCACCTTGGCAAGAGCAATTTTTCTTTGGAGGTTCTACCCAATAACTAATTTTTTTCTCTAAAATTGCAATGTTTATTTAAAAACCTTACAAAACATAATCATTATATATAATAAAACTAAGTTGATAAAATGTGCGTGCCGATAAAACTTGAAAAGGAGTATTTTTAAAGATATAAGGACTCTTTCAACTCTTTAACTTGGAAATTAAGTGTAGTGGCGTCATCTGTCGTCGAGTATTTGAACTTCATTCCAAACAATGGTTATTTGGGTCTCATATCAACTCCCCGAGCGAAGCCGGGAATCATAACTAGTATGTTTATATAGCATAATAAAATAATGTCACCCACCTACATTTTGATATATTAATGATGCAAATTGCTATCTATCTATGTTTTAATCTTTACAGAAGAAAAAACACCTCATCCTGCATTCAAAACGTTTTTTTTACGACTGAAGGTTTAAAAGCGGTTTCGCGGAGCGCAAATCAGCTAAGATAGCATTTTAGCTTTATTGTTTCTGATGAGTGATATATAATGGACCAATAAGAGGTTGCGTTTAGAAATATTAATGGTGGGCGGCGTTACCCGCTTGGTGGGGCTTCCCAGACCTCCCTATATCATATAAAAAGTGTAAAGGTTTGTAAAATTTACTATTATGGTTATCCGGCGCGGCTTATCTATAAGGTCATTTGAGCAATGACTTACCAAACATCATTCCTTTTTAAAAACCAAAGCATAAAAGTAATTAACTCTTAAATAAAACTAGAGTCCGCGCGTTTAGTAAAGAGGCCACCGACGTCATCATTATCTATGCGAAATCTTCTGTAACTCTCTTTCAATCGCGATTTCGAGGGGCTTCGTATCGTTACCTAGAAAGTAGGCATTTTAAAGATTTGATTTTAAATAAATAATAGTTTAAAAAAACTAAAAAAACACGCTTTTATATGCAACCGAACTAAAAATTAGAAAATAATTTTTCATTACAAAGAGTTTGTCACTTCAGAGTAAAAAGCGTGGGGTGCATTTAACTATTTTTTCATAACTTTTCTTTCATAGATATTTGCAAATAGAATAATTATAACATTTAATATATTAAGCACCCCACGCTTTTATTCTGAAGTGACAAACTCTTTGTAATGAAAAATTATTTTCTAATTTTTAGTTCGGTTGCATATAAAAGCGTGTTTTTTAGTTTTTTTAAACTATTATTTATTTTTCATTTTTTAGTTTGATATATCAATTAGTTTTTAAAAATAAATGCTCCTGTTTATTCACTAAAAAATTCCTTCGCCATTTTGTCAAGAGACACATAGTCAATTAAAAACGCAGCAAGTTATGCATCAATTGCCCTTGCGCATTCGCCATAATTAAAAAAAAAAGAATTTATTTATCCTGGCGGTGCTAATCAGGATAACGGGATATTGTTTTTAAATTATTGCATTGTCATCGGTCCTTGATACGTGTGCAAAGTTTCAAAGAAATTGAATCGCTGGAAGTTGGTAAAAATTAGGCTCAAAGATTCCGTTACATAGATAGATAGATAGATAGATAGATAGTTACAACCCAAGCTAATAAAAGCGTGTTAAAAATAAATAACATTTTAAATACGGGATGAGGGAATAAGAGGAGATTTTGCGCAGAAAATGATGACGTCGGTGGCCTCTTTACTAAACGCGCGGACCCTACAAATATATTGCTATGCGATACCTCCCTTAAGTAAGTAAGATGTGGATTGCGCGCTTGTGGCTGCTCCGGTTGTATCGGCAACATCGATCTCCGGAGTTAAGCAGTGAAGTGCGCGCCCATAACTGGATGGGTGACCGGCGTTGTCGGTTTTAGGCAACGGCACGCGGTGTTCTGCTCGGGGGTAAACGAACGGACCGAGCAGCAACCATCCAAGTTATGGAATGAATGGTGTGTGAATGGGAAGGAGTAGGGGTCAAGGTACAATAAGCCTTCAGGCTGCAGTGCACCACCTAGGGGACGGTCGTCGGACCTGGGTGGGATGACCCCGAAAGGGAGAAAAAAAAGATGTGGATTGTGTTGTGTGTAACTGAGAGAAATACATATACAAATACTGGAAAAGGCCAATCTTTCTATAAAAATTAAGAGCTGTGACAGAGTCAAAACAAAAATAGTCATTTTTTGTTTTGTCCCACCCTAGTACTTACGAAAATTCGCTAGGACCGCTCGGTTAAAAATATGATTTCAAAACATTAGTGGATTACACGAAAATAAAATATCTTGGAAATCTTTCTTTCTCTTTGGATGTTAAGGCTTAGACCTCATTACACCGTACTATCTAATTGAGTAAAACCTATTCAATTTATTCAGCTACCTAACCGAGTTGCAAATTTGTTCTCCTATGATCATTATAAATTTAATTTAGTTAAGGTGAAACAAATCTGATAGGATAGGCAAAACGAAAACTAAAATATATTACTTGCTAACTGTAAATAATTTGCTTTCAACACGCAAAGATGATTATAGAAAAGTTATAAGTCCTTTTTACAGAACTATGGCTAGTTCAGTGGATAAAGGTTACTGTGGTTTTAAGAAATAGTATATTACATATTCCGTTTTTTTAAATATCAGTAAACAAACTTACGGGACCGGGGAGTGAAAAGGGGTGCTGGGTGGGGTAAAATTGGTAATATGAGTTAATGAAACTGAACATCATATGTTTTTATTTTTTCGGAAATTTTATTATTACTCTTTTAATATTAGAAGAAAGCTTATACTGTGTAGTAACTTATCGTTAATAAGATGATTTTCGCTAATTTGGGTTCTACTGTTTAAGGTAAGTGAAAAGTTTTTTTACTGTCACTACAATAAATATGTCACTTACAAAACCAATAGCAGTTTTAGAATGACATCATACTTTGCAACACTAGTGCTGTAAAGTACTTTGCAACACTAGTGTGATATAACGCACATTTTCTATGCATGAAACCAGTGTGCTATTTGCTATTTTCCACAAGTGGTCGTAGGAAAACATATATACCGGGCATTTTACTAATAGATTAACTTTTAGACTAATTAGAAACGCATAGCGCATGAAAGATTGAAAATACAGTTGCTATACAATCTGCAATATTGTTTATGCATTACCCTTTGCTTATGAGTGGCCAGGTTTTGCAGAGCGGGAATACATTTAACCTTGTGGGCGTCACATTTGAAAATAACCTTAACTGGCATAAACACATTGTATCTAAAGCCACCGCGGCGTCAAAAAAGCTTGGATTTCTTTTCCGAGCCAAAAGTATTTTCCCCTTCCAATTTATACACTTTGTATGGGTCCCAAATTCGACCCTTTCTGGAATATTGTTCTCATGTCTGGGGAATGGCATCCCCTACAACCCTTAGCATTACTTGATGCCATTCAAAGAAGGGTTGTTCGTTATGATCTTATTACTCAAAGACTTCCTTCTCTTGCCCATCGTCGAGCTGTGGGTGATCTATCGCTCTTCTATAGATACTTTTACGGCTTCTGCTCCGACAGAATTATCCAGTATAGTCCTTCCTCTTGCAGCTCCCAACAGAGAAACTCAGTGGTGCCGCACGTATGCATCTCTATACGGTCCAATTGGATAGGCCCCGAACTTCCCATTTCGTTCGTTCTTTTATCCCTAGAGTTTCTAGATTGTTGAACCCACTGCCAGCGGAGGTCTTTCCTTCCCCCAAATCTTCAAGTATTTAAGTCCCGTGGTAACAAACTTCCTCTTATACTCGCTTAAGACAACCACGGTACGTTAGTATTTAGACTTTCAGCCTTTGTGGATTGTCCAAAAAAAAATACCTAATTCAGGTTTAAATTATTTAGAATAATATTGTTGGGAAGCTATATTATTGTTTTTTGTATATACCGCATCAGCTAAGTCAATATACCTTTTCACTTAGCTGAACCGGAATATAATTTATTAAAAAAGTATTTTCTGTCATGGTATGGCCATGGCCCATAGTAAAATCTTAAGATATGTAGCTCTAAAACTGTTTTTTTTTTGATTTTTATCTTTGGACAAGCCACGAAGGCTAAAAGCCTAAATACTAACGTACCGTGGTTGTCTTAAGCGAGGTAAGAGGGAGTTTGTTGACACGGGACTAAAATACTTGAAGATTTGGGAGGAAGAAAAGACCTCCGTTGGCAGCAGATTTCACATTCCAGAAACTCTAGGGATACAAGAACGAACAAAGTGGGAAGTTCGGGGCCTGTCCAATTGGACGATATACGGATGCTTACGCGCGGCACCACGAGTTTCTCTGTTGGAAACTGTGAGTGGAGTAACTATACTGGACAATTCTTCGAAGCAGAAGCCATGGAAGTACCTATAAAAAGAGATAAATCCCCCACCGCCCGACGATGCGTAAGAGAGGGAAGCCTTTCTGTAAGTGAAGGATCATTAATAAGACGAATAGCCCTTCTTTCAATGGAATTAAGAATGCTTAGGGTTGTGGGGGACGTCCTGCCCCAGATATGAGAACAATATTCCAAGGGAGGTCGGATTTCGGACATATACAAAGTGTATAAATTATAAGGGGAAAAACAATTTTTTGACTGAAAAGAAAAATACAAGTTTTTTGAAGCTGCCGTGGCTATAGCTAAAATTGGATGCATACTTGCCATCAAATGAAAATTTCCAGAATTGATTAAAAAAACGTAATTTTTAATGAAAAAATAGTGAATGATGATTTTTGGTTTCAAACGTTACCTAAATGTAAAAGTATAATATATATCGTTGGATTTAAAATAAAAATTCGAGTTTATTAAGTTTAAAACCAAATATTCCGCCTATTTAAAAAAACAAAGTTAATGATGGTGGCTTAAAGACGAAACGTCAGATCTTAAATTTAGTGAGAACATTTTATAAAATGGAAAAAGTGGCAATATTTGTTTTAAACTATCTCTTCAAATAAACTGAGAAAAAATAACATCTGTCCCAAAATTTAGGTTTTTCCGGATAATTTTAGAACGGCTTCAAATTTTTAAAACGGAATATTGTTAAACATAAAAATGCGCAACTTTGCCCTAACTTAACTAACCATGTATCTTTTAACGTCCCCGAGATCTTTATGGTGCAGCTCGAATTTGTAACACCCTGTTTATTTAGGTGATAAACCATGTATTAAAAAATGTAGTCGTATTATAGTTAACTCTAAAATAAAATCAATGCTATTCAATTTCTGAAGTCATTTTCAACAAAATGCTAATACATTTGTCACTAAATCCAATTTCAGTGTATTGTTTTCACCAATTTAAAAATAAATCACGTGCCCTTAATGGTTTAAACCGTGCAGAGAATAACAAGTTTGACAGTTGCGATGCTCCTAACATGCTCATCATGTCTCCTTATTAAAGAAAATATGGTTTACTGTAGCAAAAATACATTTTATACGCTTGTTATTTTTAATACTAAAAGTACCAATTACTTTTTAAACCAGTAAGGTAATTTTTACAAACAAACACTTGTTTTTTTTATGTTTGATTTTTTAATGTGTACAGGATGTCCCAAGGATATCGGTGAAAAAAGAGGTCTTCTTGTACTCCCAAAATTTATGCGTTATGCGTAAAATTTCTTCTTACTTATAACCTATTTTAAAATAACAGTTTTACAGGGGTTGCTTACATACTTTGTCTTTAATATATCGTGACTTCAAAACTACTTCTAGGTTACTCGAATTTTTGCAATATTCAGATATCTATCTCAGCATGCTGAAGTGGACATTCTTTCAGTGGTAGAACTAGGTAACTGAAAAAGTGATTTTATTAGAGACATTTTGCACCTCTTATTTTGCAATTCCGTTGTGATTAACGTTATTCTGAGACTGCGCAGTAACGCAAACATGATCCGTTATCGTTATTAACCATACCGGACTTCTTTAATTACAGATGAATACCGAAGAGCTTATCGTTATCGTTATTGGTAAACTGCGTGGTTGCCGAATTGTAGAATTTTTAATATCAATTATTTAATAATTTGTAGTTTAAAGGTTGTAATTTTAAGACCGTATTAATTAAAATATCATTGATACATAGCGAATAATTACCGAAAAATCCATAGCAGTAAGAAAAATAAAATAGTGTAAAGAAATTAAAACGGACTTGCATTTTTAAGGATGTTTTAAATCAGTAATTAATTTACATGTTACAATGTGGCACACTTGCTTTTTATTCTACTACCAAACCTAACCTTATTTTTTGTGTTTTGCTTTTTTGCTTATACTGTATTGTTTACATCTACTTTAAAAAACAAAATCAAGATAAATGTTTCCATATATTAAAATATCAATATATAACTTATGGAGAATAAATGCAAGTACTGATTTTTCGTAAACTTTAAAATCGGTGAACCACAGGCAAAAATGAGGTTATGTGTCGAAAGCGCAGACCCAAGATAAATTTCTTAAAAGAGGCTGCAAAATCTCTGTCTTAAACTGCTGCCGTAATCGTTATGTTTAATAACGATAACCATAAGGAGGCCAAAAAACGTATGGTATTTTAAGAGGTGCAAAAGGTCTCTATGGACAGTACCATACGGCGCTATTTCAAGAAGACCACACTACAGCTTCTGGCAAATAAATTTATAATCGCAATTACCTCAAAACTACTGTTTTAAGGTTATCTAGTTGTAGTTCTAAATCCACGATATCACGCCTCAATTTTGTGTTTATAAAGTACTTGAGGTGCTTTTACCACCAAATAAAAACAGTTTCTACTTCTACACAAAAACATTACTTAGTTTATTTTTGCTATAGTTGATGACAGAAGCATTATCTCTATAGACTACCTTTTAAAAAAACTATTAAATTTTGAAAATAACGCCAAGTTAGTTGACCAGTTAAAAAAATATATTCACAAGAAACGTCAGGTCAATGTATCTTTTCGTAAATCGGTAATTGTCATGGTAAAAATTAATTAGTTAGACTTCGAGCTAGTTTCTTATGCACTTTAATCATTAGTTCCATCGAATTTTTTTATTTTCGAATTTTTAAAAATCCTGCTGGCAACAGAGTTTTATTAGATTTAAAACTTATTGCTACCCCAGCAAACACTATTTGCCGGCAATGTACATTTTCATATTGGCATTGATGGTAAAGCATAGGCAATTGATGGCAATATTATGCCAACATCTTATACGCATTAAAAAGTCAACCCTAAATAAACACTTAATTACCAATAAATTTTACATGCATGCCAATTGCCGGCAAGCATACAAAAATGGCGGCATACCAATCCTGATTAAATAAAGCACGCGTTTTTGTTGCAGGCAAATAAATATTGGATTTTTAAAGGCAAACCTTGAACGCATATTCATACTTTTTAAACCATATTATTAACATTGGTATTTAACTAACATTAAAGCAATTTTTTGATCTGTTTTATTTATAATGGCAGCTAAACAACATTATTTTATGTTTTTTACATAATTTAAAGGAAATGGCCTTTTCATAACATTTTATTGTTAAAAATCATGCAAATAAAAATTAGGTCAAACAAAATTTTTATTATGTATTTTGGAGAGAATAAAAATAAAATGATGGTAAAATTAGCTACGTTAATTTCGACCGAAGGTGACCGCTTTCTGCATTTGTTTTCTACGTGGTTTTCTAGCTTTTTAGTTTCTTTTTCAAAGAAAAGAGTTTTTTAATAGACATAATTAAATGTATTCATTACCTAATAAGTGTGTGTTGTGTGATTAATTGGTGATAGCTAGTCGAGAAGGCAAGATATTCAAGTAGACTGTTAGGAGCTGTAAACATTTTGTTTAAAACTTTATTAAAGTTTTAAAGACGTGTTAATAATAAAAATATTATATATATTTAATAGTTTTTTGACATACTGATAGATGGCGTAATGGACAATAAACTACTACGTTTCTGCAATATCTTCGCTTTTTATCGTCTAAACCGTACCCATTAGACAAAAATAATTCGAGAGCGGTCTGCGGTAGGTGATCTCAACTTAGCTTTGAAAGAAATATCTTCGGCTAGTGTAAAAATCTGCATCTCTAAGTTGGACAGTGTTCCGAGAGATGGTACTTTGCATTGCAAGGAAATTGCATGCAGTAAGGAGTTTTTTCCTATTTTAATTTTCAAATAAAATATCGCATCATTTTAGCTTTTAAAAAAAAGTATATGCGACAATTTTCGTCAATAAGACGTCAGCTTGCTGCTTGGGAGTATCTGCATTTGCCCACTTTCGAGTCTTTTGTTATCTTTTTGCCAATAACTTATTAATGATGGATGCCATCATCTTAAACGCATTTTTTGCCAATAACTTATTAATGACGGATGCCATCACGTTATCTGCAACACGTGGCCTAATAACGGCCAATTGCCCACTTTCACGTCTTTTTGATACTTTTTTGCCAATGCCTTGCCATTAAAGAGTGTTGGCAATGCCAGTAAATTAAATGTACAACGCCGGCAAAAAATGTTATATGGGACCACATATGCCTATTTTAAATAAATTTACAAATGAAGCTACTTAGCGATGGCATAAATAAAAATGGTTTGATACCTACATTTCGCTTTTTTACGCAGGCTCGTATATTAAAGGTACTGAGTAAACGACCGCCGGCGGCTTTGCTCAATTATAAGAAGAAAACCGCCGTCCCTGCGGTTTTATCTAAACTGCTGGAGATTCGAACGAAATAATTAAAATTTTTAACTTAATTTTCTCAATGACTACAAAAACTATTTTAGTTCGGTTTTTTGCAAATTCGGACGCAAATATTAGGCTGTATGATTACCTACATTACAGCTTTGGTATTAAACTTACCAATTATATACAGAGTGGTAAATATGACGTTGTTTTTTTGCAAAAATTTTGTTTTTCTGCAACTTTTTTAATAAAAAAAATTTTTGAATGTTAAAAATTTTATATTAATTAGATAATCATTTGTGACAAACAATGTTGGCAAATTGTTGATATTCCTTGTAAATCTAAAGATATGATTTTTTTACTAAAAAGTTACATTTTAGCCTTATCACCCTGTATAAAGCTGACTTTTAGTCCTATAAACTCCTGCTGTTTGACGTTTTAAGCAAAAAGTGAAAATCTTTTTAATATTTTAATAAAGGGTGGACAAAAAGTAGATCTATGTGTAAAAGTAAATGTTTCAAAATTGTCAAAAGTATTTTTTGAATCTAGAGATTAAAATACCGAAAAGATTCTTTTTGCGTTGCTTAGATTGCGTAATATTGCTCTTTGAATTGTATGGTTGTTCAATGCTTGGATATGATATAAAAGATTGTCGTAATGTATGGAAACTGTCTCATATTTCTGCTGCTTGTTGATACTTGCCGTGTTGCCAGGTTTACTATTTTTACTTTTAGAATTTATAAAAACTAATTCTGTAGTTTATGGCATAAAAGAACACAAGAATTATGAAAAAAAAATACTTTTACACATAGGTCTACTTTTTGTCCCCTCTGTATAAAAGTTTTTAAAACAATAAAAAGGTGTTGCGTTTTGCTTAAAACGTCAAATAGTAGGAGTTTATAGGACTAAAAGTGCTTTAGTATTATACAGGGTGACAACACTGAAACATCACTTATTTAGTAGAAACATCATATTTTTAGATTTTCAAGGAATATCAAAAATCTGCTGTTTGTCACAAATAAGTATCTGATTATTACAAATGTTTAATGATTCTTTTTTTTTTTTTTATTTGAAAAAAAAAGAGTCGCGAGATAGTTCACCAAGTTTTCCACTGGGCAGTCTTTTCCAAGAAGTTGTAGAAGGCTGTTTGGGATATTGTAAGACAATCGTTCTCTAACGTATTTAGGACAGTTAATTAATATGTGAGAGATGCTGTTTGTTAAATTACATGTATCACACAGGGGTGGGTCACTATTAGAAAATAAGTAGGAATGGGTAAATCTCGTGTGCCCTAGACGAAGGCGTGTGAGAATAACCTGTAAACGTCGGTTGCTGGTTCTAGGCTTCCATGGATTAACATCGTCTTTAATTGATCTAAGCTTGGTTCTCGAAATATCCCATTCATTTTTCCATTGGCGTAACACTATGGTTTTAAAAAATGACTTAATGTCTCCGGGCGCACTAACGCGAGACAGTTCGGCGTTCGCACTAGTTATTGCACTTCGCGCACTTTCATCTGCGTCTTCATTTCCCGGAATACCGATGTGCGAAGGTATCCAAATAAATTCGATATTTTTATTATGTTCCTGAGCTCGTAAAAGTTCTGTTTTGATTAATTTTTCCACTGGATGTTTTGGGTATAGGTGTTGGATTGCTAGGATGGAACTAAGAGAGTCAGTAAGAAGTAAAATTTTTGAAAAAGTGGACAAGTTTATATGTTTTAGTGCTTGGTACAGAGCATAAAGTTCCGCAGTGAATATACTAGTGTGGGGTGGAAATTTAAACATAAAGGTGGAGTACGGTGATACAAATGCGGCGCCAACTCCATTCTCAGATTTTGAGCCGTCGGTAAATACTTTTGCGAAGGAGTTATATTTTGTATCAACTAAACTATTTAATGCGTTTAAGATTACTGTATTACTGGTGTTATGTTTATCGAAAGATGTTAGAGAGGTGTTGCATTCAGGAACGTTTATTGTCCATGGTGGTGGATGATCGATGTTCTCGGGAAAAACTGCTGGAAATTCGGTATATTAATGTCAAAGACAACAAAATATGAAAATATTAAAATTTAAAACCTAATAATAGTTAAATTTTATTTTTCTTATTTGTATTCAATTTATCTTGACAACGGTGGCAGATTTGCCACCGAAACATCGATTTTAAATTATCATTTTACTTGTTTTAATTTTTTTGGTTTTTTAGTACTTTTAATTTAATTTTTTGGCGTGTACCCAACTAATTACCATCTATTAAATGAATCCGCCAAACTACAAAACATACCTTCAATTTATTTCTGTTGTTTGGTCAACAAAAAAAAAAAAAATTAAACAATAAAACAAATACCTAAATATTGGGGTTAGGTTAACTTTAACTTTTAATCGGCAGTTTTTAATAGTTTTTATAAACAAAACCGCCGTACGGCGACATTTATTGATAAAACAAATAAAAACCGCCGGTAATAAGAAATTAGCTTAGATTTTCGGCGGTTTTTTACATACGAAAATAGATAAAACCGCCGGATGGCAATTTTCTTCTTATTACTAAGCAAAACCACAATGGTCGCTTAGCCAGGGCCTGTGTTACGCCGAATTTGCGCCGATTGCCGATTTTATGTATTCAGCTAAATTAAAATGTTTAGTAATTAGTGAAAAAGCTGTCTTGACCCATTGGAGGGGTCATAGTTAGTTTTGATTAGTTAAATCTCTTTTAATAGAGCAAATTTAAAAAAAGTTTTACCTAACCAGAACTAACCATATGTCCATCCCAATGTGACCGTTTTATTTAATGCTTATTTCACGAATTAAGCACAATTTTGCCGAATACATGAAATCGGCAATTGCACAAGTTCGGTGTAACACCTATATTAAAAATAATAATAATAATAATGTGTGCATATTAAAAGTACTCTACTGAATTTCTTTAATACTTCATGGTACTGGCTGTAGTTCTTGGGATCAATAAAGCTAAAAGCCATATATTTGCGGGAGTTGGTACATAAACTTCAAACCGTTAACAGAATACACATCGTGATACAAGAAAAAAACCTAACCATTTAAACGCACCGTTTGAATATACCTGTTGGTATGTTATCACGCACGTTATACATATGTAATAAATAAGTGGATATATCATTAAAGAACAAGTTAAAATGAAAACATCCATATTTATAGTAATCGTTCATGTAAATACATTACCAAGATTAAAGCCGTGTTTTATTGTCAACAATTTAGAAGACCTTTTAAACCATATTTAAAAATGACGTCATTATAATAATTCTGGTCAAAAAAATCATGATTTTAAACCTATCCATTGGACTCTTTGTTTGACCTCCGGACAGCGCGGACGTGCATGAAGGACTACAAAGTTCTTCCCGGAGTGGCGGGCAGATGTGCCGTCCGGACGTTTTTACCTTCGGGGATCAAGGAAAGATTCACGCTAAATTGACGGCATCTTTCTTCTGGATCTAAGCGCTGTGAGCGAAGATTCCTATAAGCTGATGGTATCCTGTTTGGTGGTGAACACAAGGTATTTCTCAAATGGCTCGTTAAGATTTTATTTTATTGGATGATGATAAAATAATTTCGAATAGAAACTTATGAACCTTTGTATAGAATTTGCAACAGTCTCTATATAGTTAGTAATTTTTTTCATGAATTTATTTATTTTTAAGTATCCATAAGTTTTATTATATTATGCAACGACAGAATAGTTCTTCATAGATATACAAAAAGTTTAATTTTCTTAAAAATCCTTATTAAATATCTTTATTTTGGTTAAAAAACCGAATATTATTTTGTTTAAATGTTAACTACCAGAAAACAAATAAACTATAAAATAGAAAATTAAAGCTAATTCAAAATAAATATTAGTACAATTTAGCAGATATTCACGAATTACGCTCCTGTGTGAAGAAGAAATTTTAATGTACTTCCTGGATAATTTAAAATTTAAGCATAGCAGTAATTATTCACGAGAATTTAAAGCTAGATGTATGAGTATATGCAACTGTAAACCGATAAATAAATAAAATTACTTGCATAATCATGTCTCATTATAATTATTTATATCATTATCCCGTATTTATATATTTACATGCATGTAATAGAACTAGACTAACTATTTATATTTCTTGTATGTTATATTTACTACGAATGTTTTTATTACAACTACTGTAGATTATTTTATTCTAATGTAAGACCCTTAGCAGTGGCGTAGCTAACAGTGGGCGAAGAGGGTCATGCCCCAAGCCCTCGCAATTAGAGGCCTCGCAAGACATCTTTAAATGCGATGCCATCAGACTTAAAATTCCTATTTATTTTTAAATTAAATAAAAACCTTAAAAGTATTGGCCACACTCCTCTCTCTCTCTCTATTTTTTTTCTTGGTTTTGGTCCCTTCAGGTCTAATCCACCACTCTCCCCCTTCCGGTCTATGCTTTCCAGGGCTTCGTCGGCGGAAAATCTGGATAATCGAGCTCGTAGCTCCCAGAAATTCCAAAAGAAAACAAACAATTCAACAATCGATGCAATGCATAAATTGTCGGCTGTCAAACCAAGATCTGCTACTGGTGTTACGTATAACCTTCACTTTCACTACTGACAGTTCCCATGGCACGCCCATCTATTTCCCGCCATTTGAGAAATACCTCGTGTTCACCACCAAACAGGATACCATCAGCTTATAGGAATCTTCGCTCACAGCGCTTAGATCCAGAAGAAAGATAACGTC
This sequence comes from Listronotus bonariensis, assembly GCA_014170235.1. Lineage (NCBI taxonomy): Eukaryota > Metazoa > Arthropoda > Insecta > Coleoptera > Curculionidae > Listronotus > Listronotus bonariensis. Next base: position 44,802 of record JACEGR010000563.1, read on the forward strand.
AATTTAGCGTGAATCTTTCCTTGATCCCCGAAGGTAAAAACGTTCGTAAGACACCTCTAGCCGCCACTCCGGGAAGAACTTTGTAGTCTTCTACGCACGTCCGCACTGTCCGGAGGTCAAACAAAGAGTCTGCCACACTCCTCACCAGACTGTCAACTTACTGCCCTTGAGACGTGATACGTGATCTAAGTAAGCGTGATAGCGCCATACAATTGGCATATTTACTTTCTTACTTAGATAAAACCAGAGTCCCTCTATATATAGGGTCGCGACATACGGCCATATTGGTTTGACGTGTGTTGACGTCGCAGTGACCATTTTTCGGCCATGTTGTTACATGAGATAAGTGCAAACATCAGTAGCTGGAGAAATACAGTTTATACTATTATTAGAATAACCATTCACAAAACACTTCTTAATTACTATTAAGTTACAACCTACTCGACTTTAAATAAAAACCTTTGGGATCACATCTTGTCATAAATATCACTTTGAAAACAATGCAAAACGAAAAGCACAAATTCTTAACGCCACTGGATTGATCATCAGCTGTCAAAATAAAGAGAGTGGTCTTGCCAACATTTCCCGGTACAGTGCTTTTCCTTGCCTGCCTAGAGTCGACGATGTGTAGCAACCTATTCCTAGTAAGATATAAGTTAAACTTAGCTAAAACCAAAGTCGGTCTATATAGGGTCGCGACATTCGGCCATATTGCTTTGACGTGTTATGACGTAACATCTCCCATTTTTCGGCCATGTTGTTCAGTGCCTGAGATATACAGTTTATTGTATTAGTAGAACAACCGTTTACACAACAGTTTTTAATTATTATTAAGTTGTAAATTCTTTTACTTTAAATAAAAACATTTGGAATTACATCTTTCAACAAATATCACTTCCAAAACAATGCAAAATGAAATGCGCAAATTCTAGACGCCACTGGATTGATCATCAGCTTTAATTTTACCCAGTCTTGCCAACTTTTCTCCGTGGAGTATCCTTCCTTGCGTCCCCGACCTCGAACCGCCTAAAAGTTGAGATGTGTCGCAACCTTATAAATATAAACTAACCTTCAGCTAAAACCACATTTTGGTTGTCATATAATGGCAACAATATTTTGTGGCTGCCCTTTATTATTTAACCCATGTACGTGTAAGCAGAACTGAATAGAACAATACTTGTGTAAAAAATTTAACCTTTTAAATTTACATGTCTTTAATATTCTCCCATCTCGCACAATTAAACTTTTTCACTGTTATAAGTAGAGAGTAGTGGCAGTAGTAGTTTTTTTAATATTCTTTAAATAGTATTGAACAAAAAATATTAGTACTATTGTAAAAACCTCAGGAGCCCGATATACAAGGTGGGGTAAAAGGAATCGCCCGATCATCTTTTGATATATATAGTTTTTTAAATAAAAGCTTTTGCTTGTTAAATTTCTCTATTTAATCCGTTAGAATTAATTTCATTAAATCGAGAAAATGATATCGGCCATGTGGCCGCCGCGCCGCCAGAGTCAAATGAAGCATTTGCTTGTCGGTTAGTTTCTCGCTTTGGTGATTTGCATTGGCCGGCCAAATCACCCGATTAAACCTTATTAGATTTTTTCATGGGGTTTTTTGAAAGTTGCGAGTTCACAAAAACAAGCCTTAGACTCCCAAAGCCCTTAAGGAGAATATTCGCTGGAAATGCGAGAACCTAGCGCTTAAAGTTCTGGCAACAGTGGATGAATACGTCCTATATCATTTTCTCAACTTCTAATGGATTAAATATTTGAATTCTACAAACAAAACCAACATTTTTCATTTCAGAAAATAAAAATACACTAAGAAAACATCGGGTCCTCCTCCTTGTATGAAAATTATAGCACATTACTTTTTATGCTATGCATTTTTATTTTTTAGTTCGATTTATCGTCAAAAATAAAAATTTTACAAGTATTGTAATTCTTAAACAGAGGGTGTAAATAATACTGATGGAGGCAGTATAGTGAATCTTCAATAGAGGGCGAGCAGTTAAAGGAGAAGTTACATACATACATACATTCAAGTGAAGCTAATAAAAGCGTGTTAAAAAGGGATCTTGCTAATGCGACTTTGCTCACATTTAAATTAGTTCATGGTGCAAAAGTTATATTTAATATTTATACACCCAAAGAACTTTTAATAAAATTAGAAAATAAATAAGATTTTCTCTGTTTTACTTCTTATGGATATTTGGTTATACAGGGTGATTCAAAAATCGATCACGAAACTTAAGGGAATGATTCTACTTGACAGAATAAGGGTAGAGCTTCATATAAATTTTATTCAACATGTCATTCGTTTTCGAGTTACAAGTCGTCAAAGTTCAATTTTTCTTTTGGGTTTCTCGCCATATTGCATTTATTTTTAACCAATCCAGTTGATATTTGGCACACAAATCGGGCTTTGCAGATTCTAAAATTTTAAGACAAAAGTACTTTTTTTAAATACCACCAGAGGGCACTTTACCTAAAACCTAAAAAAAATTTACATCATACCTTTTTTATTTTGTACAGATATAGACAATCAAAAACTTAAAAAGAAGGTACTCTTTATTAAAGTCGATAAACCTCGCCGTTTAGGCACCAATAGACATCAAAGTTTTCATCAATTTCAATCAAGTTACCTACATACATACAGGGTGTCCAGTAACTCAACCGACAAATTGGCGATCTACAACAGAAAATAAGAAAAATACTTCATATAAACATTTCTCCTAAACGTCTTAGTTTTGAACTACGGTGTGTTAAATATTTAAAAAGAAAACTTTTGTATTTTAATTTTTAACACTCCGTAGTTCAAAAACTAAGACGTTTAGGACAAATGTTTATATGGAGTTTTTCTTATTTTCTGTTGTAGAATCGTTTGGTTAAGTTTGTCGGTTGAGTTACTGGACACCCTGTATGTATGTAGGTAATTTGATTGAAATTGATGGAAACTTTGATGTCTATTGGTGCCTGCCTAAATGGTGAGGTTTATCAACTTTAATAAAAAGTACCTTATTTTTTAAAGTTTTGATTGTCTATAAAATGACGCCCCCAGCTTTGCAATATCTGTCAAAATAAAAAGTTATGATGTAAATAAATTTTAAGTTTTAGGTTAAGTGCCCTCTGGCGGTATTTCAAAAAAGTACTTTTGTCTTAAAATTTTAGAATCTGCAAGCTGATTTGTGTGCCAAATATCAACTGGATTGGTTAAAAAATAAATGCAATATGGCGAAAAACAAAATAAAAATTGAAATTTGACGGCTTGACACTCGAAAACGAATGACATTTTGAAAAAATTATATGAAGCTCTACCCTTATTTTGTCAGGTAGAATCACCCCTTTAAGTTTCGTGATCGATTTTGAATCAACCTGTATATCGATCTTTTCTTAAATTTGTCATTCCTTATAGGTAATAACTATTAAGTTTTTATTATATATTTTTATATGTATAGATTTTAGCTTTTGTATTATAGGTATTACTATAAAGCGTAACATCCGCCGCCAACGTTTATACAAAGTGTTCGGTAAATGTTGCCAAAAGGCAAAAGAAAAATTATTTTACATCCTTCCCGAGTTATTTATGGTAACTGTAAAGTGTTAGCGCCTCTCGGGCTTTAGAAATATATAATGATCATTAGAAATGAATATACTGGACCTTGAGAAAATACGTGTATAAAAATTAATTAGGTTTTTTAAAAGTTTTCTTTATTAAAAACGTCGTAGGAGAGGTCGGATAAAGTCCCTCGCTCACTTGAATTTAAACAAGGTGAAGTGTCAGTACATATAGGTGTCTTTGAAGATGACCTTGTTTAGACAGTATGTCCACGGAGTGGACTTTACAATAGGACAAATGTATCAAAAATTTAAATGTTCAAGAAAGTCGTGCATTGGCGCGCTTGTGGCTGCTCTGGTTGTATCGGCAGCGTCGATCTCCGGAGTTAAGCAGTGAAGTCCGCGCCCATAACTTGGATGGGTGACCGACATTGTGGGTTTTGGGCAACGGCACGCGGTGTTCTGCTCGGGGTGAACGAACGGACCGATCAGCAACCATCCAAGTTATGGAATGAATGGTGTGTGAATGGGAAGGAGTAGGGGTCAAGGTACAATAAGCCTTCAGGCTACAGTGCACCACCTAGGGGGACGGTCGTCGGCCTGGGTGGGATGACCCCTGAATGGGCGAAAAAAAAAAGTCGTGCATTGCAACTGCTTTTGCTTCTTGAAAAAACAAGATACAAGTTGAGAAATTTATTTGGTACAGCGGCTCCAAAAACTACAAAAATATGAAAATGAACCAATACAAAACTACTTTCATTTTTAATAAATTAGCAAAATGTTGAATAAAAAAGGTTTTCAAAATTAAATGAGGATCCCATATCTAAAATTTTACATAAAATAAACCATTTTTTTGTTTTTGATGTCCAATTCTATTTATAAATAAACAAAAGAAAGAATTGACACAATTCCTAAGTGAATTTATAAAGTGTGTATTAGTCTTAGGTTTAATTAAGGAATTAAAAAAAAATGATTTAACTAACCAGAACTAACCATGACTTCCCACCTATACTCTGTCTTCGGTAGAAAATAATTAGGTTATAATAGCTTTGTTCGCGGGTCTAGTAATGAACCGATTCTGAACCAGAACCGAACTGGTTTATAATTGTTTTAAAGCGCATGTCTAGTTATTTATTAGTTCGGAATTTTTATTTACCGCGAACGATTTTCTATACAGCTGAGGATGTATTCTAACCTAGCCTTTTGGTTAGGATTTTTTATGGTTAAATTGGATACTACACAAAAAAAAATTAAATTCAAACAAAAAGGTAAATTGTTATACTGTCGAAAGCCACTCGAGGTCTATCGGCGGAAGACGAGGGATTCCCTGCCTCCTCTCGTTTTTAACATAAGTATGTGTATTTAACTAAAGATAAAATTCAAACAACAAGAAATGGTAAAATCTTTTAATATTGTCTATATTTTTTAATTAAATCCTTATTTATTTTATTGCATACATACATTCATACAGAATACAATTAAAAATCCTTTGTTTATATACGCTCAGAATCACAAAAATATAAAAAAAATATTCAACAGGTATATTAACTCGCATAAAAAGTGGCAGAAACAAATAAACTGTAATACAACGGTTTATTTCTGTACCACAAAAACAGGAAACAGTCGACCATGGTTGTCGACAATGCGCATGAAATTCCGAACTGAACTTTTAGTTCCAACAAAAATCCCAGGACTGCTAATCAGGTTACGAACCGGTAACGAACTGATTCCATTGTAACCCGCAAACACAGAACTGTTACTAAAAATTCCGGATTTTACTAACCGCGAACGCCGCTTTTTCACTGCGCATGCGAATAGTCCCAGAACCGGTTCAGAATCAAACCCGCAAACAAAGCTATTATTAAGTAACAAAATACCGTAAACCATATTTTATGTTCTATTATATTGACCGTATAAGGGATGCTTAATAAAATTTGTGGTGTTGAATTTTTACCTGTCTGTAATGAGGTCGCTTCCAGTATGTCAATCATCCTCACGCCTAGCAACTCCACTATGTCGGTCTAGGAATTCAACAATGTTAATCTGTCCTATCTGCCTACGTCTAGCAACTCGAGTACTCCGATATTTGCACATGGCGACATAGGACATTATTGTTTTATTATTATTTTTATTCTACTAATGAGATACTTTAAGAGAATTTAAAAATAAAAGTGAAAAGGCAATACTTTATAAAGCATTAAACATTATACACTCTGCAAACATTGTTAATAAAAAAATAATTTTATGTGAAGCAGTAAGAGCTATCCATAATTAAATGACTTGGCACACAATTTTAATTATTGCAATTAGTTTCTTAACTCACTTAATGAAAATTAAATACTTATATAATCTCAACTGTCATATTTGTGACACATCCTTCCAATTAAACCCAATTAAACCTTTACTACGTCGTTAATATCATAATGGGTATCGACCCAAGCCAACGATATTAGCGTTGTGTAGGTTCGCCCCAGTTATGGAAAAATAAATAAGTGATCATCATCGACTAAAAATAAAATTGAAGGTCAATTTTAAAATTATGTTTATTGTTGCAATTTCAATCAATGGGTTGTAATAAACTTGCATTATTTACATAAAAAATGAAACTCGTGTTCTCTGTATTTTATTTTATAATGTTATGAAGCTGATGTCCACACTCTATAGGTGCTATGGCAGTGGCGGCTATTTGTGGTGGCAATTTTGTCCTTATATATAGCTAGCGTTTTGTCCCATAGAACAAGCTTAGCTTCCACCGAAGTAATTAATAATTCAGTATGAATATTAATATTACCTGCCATCTCGACTCGCGATAACCTCAAAATAATCAACCTACTGGACGACTGCCGCAGTGGCGGCTATTCCAGGTGTAGTAAGTGAAGTGCCACTTCACCAAAAATAAATAATAAAACATAAAAAAACATATTACTATTATTCAATTCATTTTTCTCATTTCTATTCCTTTTTTGTAAAATTCGCCATGAAAAATCTAGCATACAGGGTGTCCCAGATAAGAATGAACTCTATGGGGATCTCGGAAACCGTAAGAGATACGAAGTCGGTTAAATGGGAGAAAAGTTGTGCATTTATTCGCCGAACAATATGGCTTTTAGAAACTTTCAAAATTCCGAGTATTTCGAAGATATACGGAAAAAACCGAAATTTTGTAAAATAGATTTTATTTTTTCCTTACATTATTAGAAGAGATACCTCAAAATAGATTGCACATTTACATTGACATCTAATGTTTCGTATTCAGCTGACAGATGTCAACTTCATTTTTTCTTATGGGCGCCATATTGGATTTTTACGTGAATAGGTAGTATTTTTCACTATGGTTTCAACGACGTATAACACTTAATATTTTTACGACGTTTCGAGCTAAAAAACCTTCATCAATGGTAGCTGATGATTATTGAGGAGAAACGAAACGTCTGATTACATGTCGAAACTCAAATAATGTGGCAAGAAAATGTAGAATTAATTTTATCTATCGCTTTCAGTTGAAACCGAGAAATATCAATTAATGCAATTATTGGTGTTTGTCAGATAATATTCATTTCTTTTTGTTTACTAAATGTTTAAAGCGATGTTATAAAAAATTATTTTTCCTTATTTCGATTATCAATAATTAAACATTTACTGCAACTAATTGCTGCTCGCATTTCAGCTCTTAATTCTTAATTTGTCTACCCCATCAAAGAACATCCTTTTAGCTATAGCATAGACAGGCGGCTTTGGAATTAAACAATTGCTAGTGTTTCGATCTGTCACTTGTGAAATCGACATTATTCATTTGCAAATGTCAATCTGTGTTGTGTTGTGTTATTTTAAACCGTTGAATTATACAAATAAAAGAGATGGCACATTATTCGAATGAAGAAAAATTTGACATGATTTGTTGTTATATCGAGAGTAACAAAAACGGTGCTCAAGCAGAGATGTCTTATTTTCAAAAATATCCTGAACGGCGTCAACCTGGACGGTCCATTTATAGACGATTAGTCGAAAACTTAAAAGAGCATGGCGCATTTGACAAACCAGTATTACATCGTAAAAAAACCATGATCCTGAACAGGTTATGACAGTGTTGCTGGCTGTTGAAGAAGATGATTCTATAGGGCTTCGCATTATTGAAAATGAACATGGTGTTAGGAAATCTGTGAGTCAAAGAATTCTTTCAAGAGCAGGATATCGCCCATATAAATACCGCATCTGCCAGGCATTGCATCCTGAGATAAAGAGCGCAGACTTACTTTTTGCGAGTGGTTCACTAGACAATGTGATGAAAATCCGGAATTCCCTCATAAAATTCTCTGGACTGATGAAAGTTATTTTTCAAATAATGGAATGTTTAATAGAAAAATAGACATTATTGGTCAACGAATAATGAAAGTCGATATCGAACATCCAGGTACCAGAACCGTTTTGGAACAAATGTCTGGTGTGGTATTTTTGCAAACCGAATCATTGGACCCATATTTTATGAAGAAACACTCAATTCCGAGAGATACGGGCAATTGTTAATGAATGAAATAGAAGACGCTTTAGATGACCTTCCTCTACAAGTAACAAACCAGATGTGGTTTCAACAGGATGGGGCTCCTCCTCACAATTCACGAAATAATATGGAATATTTAAGAAACCGCTTTGAAAATAACTTAATTGCCACTCATGGTCCGATAATTTGGCCTCCACGGTCCCCAGATATCACCCCTCTGGATTTTTTTCTATGGGGGTACCTTAAAAACGAAGTCTACTGGAAAATTTTTCAAAGCACCGAAGAATTAAAAGCTGAAATACGAACAGCGATTAGAAAGATAACACCGGGCATGTTAGAAAATGTAATGAGAGAAATTGTTTATCGTTGTTATTTATGTTTGGAAAATGAAGGAGGTATTTTTGAAAACCAGAAATAATTTTTTGTGGATCATTGATATTGAATTAGATAAAGTGTTATTGTTCATGAATTTGCATTATTATTAAATGTTGTTTTACTTTGTAGTGAGTGTTTATTTGTTGTTAATTGAAACAAGAAAAATATTGATTTCATAACATCACTTTTATCTGACAAACACCAATAATTGCATTAATTGATATTTCTTGGTTTCGATTGAAAGCGATAGATAAAAATTAATTCTACATTTTCTTGCCACATTATTTGAGTTTCGACATGTAATCAGACGTTTCGTTTCTCCTCAATAATCATCAGCTACCATTGATGAAGGTTTTTTAGCTCGAAACGTCGTAAAAATATTAAGTGTTATACGTCGTTGAAACCATAGTGGAAAATACTACCTATTCACGTAAAAATCCAATATGGCGCCCATAAGAAAAATGAAGTTGACATCTGTCAGCTGAAGACGAAACATTAGATGTCAAATCTGAAACCGCCATCTTGTAGCTGACAAAAAGTGGCAATGTAAATGTGCAATCTATTTTGAGGTATCTCTTCTAATAATGTAAGGAAAAAATAAAATCTATTTTACAAAATTTCGGTTTTTTCCGTATATCTTCGGAAGTACTCGGAATTTTGAAAGTTTCTAAAAGGCATATTGTTCGGCGAATAAATGCACAACTTTTCTCCCATTTAACCGACTTCGTATCTCTTACGGTTTCCGAGATCCCCATAGAGTTCATTCTTATCTGGGACACCCTGTATAAATTAACCGCTGGCGCGAGTCGCTTTCCTCCTCTTTCGGCAACGCGACAAGTGTATTGCAAATATAAAACGGACCGAATTATACACCTCGTGAGGGGGTTTTGTTTACGCTTTGACGCTTCGTTGCCATGACAACGCTATAGCACTTGCCGGTGGCCAGAATCGCGGGTGGAAGTATCAGGTGTATTGCTTGGTAAATCGCTAGCCTTAAAAAGATAGTATAGGTTTTGGTCGTTTCGTTGGTTTTCAGGTATTATCGATTGTTTCCGTTTGAGTATCATTAGCGACAGTGATTTTTCACAGGAAGAAATTAAAGGACAGTACAGAGCACTTCTCTATGAAATATAAGATCATATTTGATGGAAATGGAAGTAATATTCGAAGATTGTTACAAACTACAATTTTTTGTCTTGCTGATCTGCAAAGTTTGGCCAGTATAACCAAACTTTTCGCAATGATTCATTTCAAAATTTATTGGAGATATATGCCGAATCATTTCCAAAAATTAGCGGCTCAAAAATAAACTTGACCTAATATTTGCTGATGAAAGTTATAGAAATATTTCATTGCAGCAGTTAGTGAAACAAGTTGGCGCAAATAAAGACATTTTTACCGAGGCGTATAAGCTTTTTTCGCTAATTTTAACGATATCGTCGACAAGCGTGTCAGTGAAACGGAGTTTTTCTTGTCTTAGCGTTTAAAAACTTTCTTAAGAAACACCATATCCAAAGATAGACTTTTACCTTTGTCCAATATTTCAATTCAAAAGGAGCTTCTACAGGAACTGATTAAAACTTAACCATTTTATGAATATATAATTGATAAATTTGCTGCATTAAAAGATAGAAGGATTGATTTGGTGTATAAAATTTAGGTTAAGTTTTTAAAATTTGCTGAACATTAGTCTTCTTAAGTTCTTGTTGATGTTTGGTGTAATTTTTAAGCGAGGTTTTGTAAAGGATATAATATTATTTATAAGCTTTGATTTTTATCGCATCATATAAAGCATTTCAGCATAATATACATTTAATATTTAGTAACAAAACACTTCAATAATATTGCTGTTAAATATGTAATTTTTCTTTCGCTTGCCATTGATATAATAAGTAAAATTAGTTATAACAATCTTAATAATTGTAATATTATAATGAATTTTAATTTGAATTTTTAAAAAACAACTACTTATAAAATCAAAAGGTAAGGTTTTTATGGTAATATTAAACTAATGACGCAATAAAACAGTTTTCGAATGATTTTGGATTATTACATCAACTTACGGAAGGTGCGATGTGCGATATCATATTAAATATCATCGGAAAACAAAAGTAAAATCTTGAAAACATCCCACAGACTCATGTCTGCTATACCCACATATAGTTTTTTTGTTCAGAGAAATAATTAAACTTGCGGTAAGGTTATGGTTTTAAAGCACTTAATGTTTGTAAAATCTAAAACATCTGTATAACATTGTGACGTAATGTCTAATAATATTTAGTGTGGCGTTAGTGAACTAACAAAGAAAAAGAAATCTGGAATAATTCCAAGAGTTCCGTGTAGTATGTTGTTTACCTGCGTAAATATGAAGGAACATTTTACATTCCATTTTAAATTTGTTTTCTTATAAAGTACGTGAGTGGTTTTAAAAGAAACAAAAATTGAAGACAAATTACAATGTTTAAAAAATCGAGATATAGTTCTATACCGGGTGTTGCTCCGCCGAATGGGACATGCCCATGTAAATTTTGAGGTAGTCAAATATTAGCTCACCTAATTATTTTAGAAAAAAATGCCATTAGGATTTATTGAAAAGCACAATAAGTTCTACTTAAAATGAAAATTTGAGCGTTTTTCAACCAACCAGTAAAGAGTAAACTGCTTAAATACTTCTGCAACGTAGTATCTCATTATGCACCCTGTACTCTAGAAATCAATAATAAAAACACCATATCGATTTATCAGTGACAATTTATTTATAATGTCATTGCCAAAACTGAACAATTTTATACGTGAATTTCAAAAAGAATCCTCGCATTTCATTTTAGTTTACAGCTAATTCCAACACATGCAGTCACAGTTACGCAAGACAATAAAACAAATTTGTCTACATTTAGAAATCAGTTTATGACGAAAATATCAGGATTTAATCAAATGCTCAAATATTCCTCCATTAACTGCCAGGCAATAACCCAAATGATTATAAAACTCATTTCTTACGTTGGCTAGTTGGTACATCGATATTCTGGAACATTCAGCGGAAATAGCTTTCCTTAGCTGGTCTAAATTTTCATATTTTTTATTGGTATAAACCTTAGTTTCTAAATGTCCCCATAAAAAAAATTGTTTGGCGAAAGATCCGGAGACCTGGCTGGCCAAGATATTGCGTGGTTCGGGCCTATGATGTCGTTATTAAATGCGTTGTTCAAGTATTCGCGCACAGCTCTGGTACTGTGGGCAGCCATCCATTTGATACTAAATCTCTGGATTTTTACGAGCAAGTTTGGTGGTGTGGTCTTGTCCAGTAATGTACCCCAGTTTTCTCGTGCTAATGTTTCCTTCGGCCTCCTCTACACAAAGTATCACTTCTAAATCCCTCTCGTTTTGTACAATTTGTCTCTGATTTTCAGGTCGATTTTCTTTACATTTGCAATTAATGATTACTGTACCTGCAGTTTCAATTTTTCTTATCGTCCGTCCTATTGATGATACTTGCTATTGGCCTATTAGGAAAATAGGCTCCAAACATGTCCGCTACTCTTCGATAACTATTTCCCTGATAAAACTATATTATAACAGTGATTTTTTCTTGATTTAAGTAGTTCATTATTTAAAAATGATGTGACATTGATCTGACAACTTGTGAGTAAGAGGTTAAATAATTTTTCTGGTATTTTATTATAAACTTCAAATAATACAGGGCGCGTAAGAAGATAGGAGATTCGTAACTTATTTTAGCATTTATCTTTTAGCTGGCGAACTGAGAAGAGCTGGAATTTGTACACTGGATACAACTTTTCGTGCTCTTTAAAAAATTCTTATAATATTTTCTTCTAAAATAATTAGGGAGCCAATATTGAACCACTTCAAAATTTACATGGGATTCCCTATGTCCCGCTCGACGGAGCAACACCCGGTATACAGTAGAATGGGCAAAAAAAACACAATTTTTTTCTAATGGTACTGTAAAAATATTGTTGTTGACGATAAAAAAAAATATCCTGGAATTTTTGCCTTTACCTATTACAAAATGGCGGTACTTTAAAAATTACCTAAATACCTGATTTGGATGGCCATATTTCCGAAACTAATAAAGTTAGATGTATCTAATGTGGTGTTTTCGTAAAGCTCTTTTAAAGGTCTTTTTAATGGTGATACTGGTAGTAAGTACAGGTAGAAGAAAAAGTACATATTTTTTATTTAAGAACCATGTATATTATTTTACCATTAAAAGATCTTTAAATGAGCTTTAAGAAAATACCACATTAAGTACATCTAACTTTATTAGTTTCGGAAATATGACCATCCAAATCAGGTATTTAGGTAATTTTGAAAGTACCGCCATTTTGTAATAGGTGAAGATATTGACTTTATATTCTAGGGTTATAAAGTACTCGTCAGGAGCTTTAAAATGATGTATCACTTGACCCGCCTTCTCATTTAAGAATTTTGGGTTAGTGGCCCTGGTGGTTAAGGGTTAAAGAGGCGCCGTCCAATTTTTTGTAAAAAACGTTCCCCTCAATAAATATCTTGACGATAAATGAACATCCTGTATAATTAAATATAATTGAGCAAAACCGTCGGCGGTCGTTTAACAAGTGCCTACATGTGCCAATTTGTTTACATTGCAATATTTGTTAACTTTTTACAAATCCATCGTTTTTAAATAATGAAAATCGAAATTAAATAATTAAAGTAGAATAAAACAATACTAGTTAGTTTTTTTATTTTTTCTTAGTTTTTTTGTCAATTTATTGGCCCCTTTTTTATTTTGAAGCACTACACAAATTAAAAGAAGAAACTTTTAGAATGCTTTAGTTTCAGTGTAAAAAAATACCTTTTTGAACAAGGAAATAGTTACTTTTTTAACACGGAAGTAGGACCTAGAACTTTATTCTTTCAATAAGTGTACTATCATGTGTTTATTATTTCGTTAAGTATCTCAAATGAGTTTCACCATCCAAGAAAAGATTTTTATTTCCTCTTGTGCCGTTTTCGAAGATGCAGTTTAAAGAAATCTTAAACGTTTATTTATCTTCTTGTTTCCTATTAGATCTTTCTAATAGCGTCATAAAACGAGGGACGATTGATGTATTGCTCCAGGTTTATTCTTAGAGATATATCGTAAAAAATACGATAAATATAACGATATTGCCACAACTTTTATCACAAATTGAAGCGTTGGAATATAGTATATTACATTACAAGTGTGGAAAATGACTAATTTCACACGAGTGGGAATATTGTAGCACGAGGTGTTAGCCGAGTGCGACAAACCCACGAGAGTAAGAAAGTCATTTTCACACGAGTACTGTACACTATTTTTCCTACGACCATAAATTATTCACCAAAAAAATTAAGTTTGTCTGTACAGAAAAATAAAAAACAATTGAGAACTTTGCAACACTTGATTTTTACTTTGTAACAGTAGTGTGATATGTACTTTTCCTCACTGGTATATTATACTGTTTTGACAATATTTTTACATCGAAAATTACCTACCTAGAAGCATTATATAACTTTTATCATTTTGGAATTTAAAAGGCCCTCACTTAATAAAAAATTGTATGGTTTGGTTAGGTAATAACGGTAATAGTTTAATACGGTTTTCTGCTATTTTAACGTTTTTTTTTTTAATTGTTGATACTTAAATATTTTAGACACTTTTCTAAATAAAACGTAAGTGGCGCATATTCAAAACATTCCGTTTTTTTAAATATCAGTAAACTTACGGGACCGGGGAGTGAAAAGGGGTGCTGGGTGGAATAAAACTGGTAAAACGAGTTAATGAAACTGAACATCACATATAAAATTAAGTAAAAATTACATTTTTTTCTCATATTTTTGAGAAAAAATATAAAAATATGAAAATTGTAAATGCATAACCCAAAGTCCTAAAAGTAAGAAAAAAACGACTACTAAACGTCAGTTATACCATGCAAAATATGGAAAGCATTTGGCAAAGTCGAAATGGTCTGATTCTATTTATGAATTGATGAAAGAAAGTGGATTCATAAAAGTGTGTATTAGCCTCAGGTTTAATTAAGGGATTAAAAAAATGATTTAACTAGTTGTTTGAGTACACGAAGACAGAGAGAAAGGAATTTGATTTATAGGAGTTTTTCTCTGGTGCTTTAGGTCGAACGGTCAAAGGTAGGAGGGAGATTTTTAATTTGATCTACTTACCTGACAACACTGTGCCACTGAGCGAGCAGTCAGTGAAAGTTGTTTTTGTGGTTATGTCTATTTTTGTTTATGTTTTTATTTTCTCCGTAATTTTATTATTACTCTTTTTAATATTAAAGAAAGCTTATACTGTGTAGTAACTTAACGTTAATAAGATGATTTTCGCTAATTTGGGTTCTACTGATTAAGGTAAGTAAAAGTTTTTTTTTACTGTCACTATAATAAATATATCACTTGCAAAACCAATAGCAGTTGTTAGAATGACATCATAATATATATCACACGAGTGTTGTAAAGTACTTTGCAACACTAGTGTGATATAACGCATTTTCTATGCATGAAACCAGTGTTCTATTTGCTATTTTCACAAGTGGTCATAGGAAAATTACATTCTATATGTATTTAGTGGCGTAGCTGCTGTGGGGTAGGCGCGGCAGTGCCCCGGGGCTAAATCTCGGGAAAGCCCTTAGTACTGTTACACACGTATCGGATAGGAATCGGCCGATATCGGGCAGAAATCGGGTACCAACATTTCACATGTAGCCGTTTTTATGCCGGTTACTGACCGATTTGGTGCAAATAAAATCGAGGAATGAACATTAAATACTGAACTTTTGCGTATAATGGATCAAAGATGTATTATGGCAGTGTGGAGATTGCATCGACGAAGGCGTCGACGTCTACAAAAGCGTAGAATTTATTGGGTACATCCAATCGTTTTTGAGAAGGACTATTGTAGGAGCATTTTATACTTTGTTTGAAGATCTATGGGATCATGAAGACACATTTTTCAACTATTTTTGAATGTATGTTCCTTGCACACATCTCGCCAGGTATTTTTAATGGCAATTTTGTCCTTATATATCGCTGGCGTTTTGTCCCATAGAACAGGCTTAGCTTCCACCAAAGTAATTAATAATTCAGTATCAATATTAATATTACCTGCCGTCTCGACTCGCGATAACCTCAAAATAATCAACCTACCGGACGACTGCCGCATGACGTGTGAAAACTCGCATTAGGTATTTTGTCCCAAGAACCGGCCGGCAATCTCTCTCTCTCTCTCTTTTTTCCTGGTTTTGGTCCCTTCAGGTCCTCCCCCATCCAGACTATGGTTTCCAGGGCTTTGTCGGCGAAAAATCTGGATAATGGAGCTCGTAGCTCCCAGAAATTTCAAAAAGAAAACAAATAATTCAACAATCGATGCAATGCATAAACTGTCGGCTGTCAAACCAAGATCTGCTACTGGTGTTACGTATAACCTTCACTTTCACAACTGACAGTTCCCATGGCATGCCCATCTATTTCCCGCCATTTGAGAAATACCTCGTGTTCACCACCAAACAGGATACTATCAGCTTATAGGAATCATCGCTCACAGCGCTTAGATCCAGAAGAAAGATGCCGTCAATTTAGCGTGAATCTTTACTTGATCCCCGAAGGTAAAAACGTTCGTACGACACCTCTAACCGCCACCCCGAGAAGATCTTTGTAGTCCTCTACGCACGTCCGCGAGATCAAAAAACTCGGCCGGCAATCGGTCTTGTAGTGAGCGCGCACGGCGTCAAACCGATATCGCCCGATACCCGACTATCGTCCGACACGTGTGAAAGCTCGCATACTATCTCATAGAAAAGCCATCGGCTAACGCGAAATAGGCCGATTCCTACCCGATACGTGTGTAGCAGTACTTAGAGTTGAGAGGGGCCCCGGGGTTTACTGAAAAACACAAAATAAAAAAATAAATGCGATGAACAATGAAGCTGAAGACATTTTTTGCCCTCAAAATATTTTGGGGTGCTCAGTACATGAAGATGTTTAAATAAAGAGTTCTTACATAAGGTCCCTTTTTTGGTTGCAATTTTTTTGGGGCCCTATATAACTTTTTGCCACAGGGCCCCTGCTGAACTACCTACGCCACTGTATGTATTATTTGCGCTTTAAAATGAAAAACTCTGTGCGATAATAACAGTTTCAACGTTCTTTTATGCCGTCAGGCATATCTTCCAACGATTTATTCATTGTTAAGGCCATGGAGTATTTTACAGCAAAAACCAACGTTGTTATAATCAAAGATCACAAGAGGAAGCGACCTGCCTTTATCTGTTTACCGGATAAAAACTTTTTTATATTAGAGACAAAAAGCAACACCACAAATATGCACAATGCACATTTATACCTATCATATCTATACATTATCCTATCCGTACGCAACGACAATACGTCGGCGATTAAAAAAACGATAATAGCATAACCTAATTGAAAATTCTTTTTTCAACCACTTAAACCTTACAAAAAATTAAAAAGTGACGCATTTGTCCAGTTCGACACATAAAACATTTGACAATGACAGGCTGGGTGAAAGCGCCGCTTCCATATATCGCGTTATGCATATATGTGGTAAACTCGTACCCTCCCCTCATCCTAAAAGGATTTAAAAGTCAAGGTTACTTTACATTTATAAGGTTGCGACATATCCTCAACTTTTAGGCGGTTCGGAGGTCAGGGACGCAAGGAAGGGCACTCCACGGAGAAAAGTTGGCAAGACTGGGTAAAATTAAAGCTGATGATCAATCCAGTGGCGTCTAGAATTTGCGAATTTTATTTTGCATTGTTTTGGAAGTGATATTTGTTGAAAGATGTAACTCCAAATGTTTTTTGTTAAAAGTAAAAGAATTTACGACTTAATAATAATTAAAAACTGTTGTGTAAACGGTTGTTCTACTAATAAAATAAACTGTATATCTCCGGCACTGAACAACATGGCCGAAAAATGGGAGATGTGACGTCATAACACGTCAAAGCAATATGGCCGAATGTCGCGACCCTATATAGACCGACTTTTGGTTTTAGCTAAAGTTAACTTATATGTACTAGGAATAGGTTGCGACACATCCTCAACTTTAGGCGGTTTGAGATCGGGGGCAAGGGAAAGCACTGTACCCGGAAATGTTGGCAATTTCATTACTGGCCGAGGGACTAAAAGTACAACAGAATACATCATTAAAAGAAAATATATGCGGCATCTTATACAGGGTATAACTTATTAAATATATATCGGTCGTTTCATCTATACAGTCTTTCTTTGCATGGTCACTCTATACCATCGCTTTTAATGGCGTCCAGTTTTATAAATCTAGCGGAGAGATCTCCTCACGTCAACGTCTTTTTGCTTTTAATAAGCTCTAATTATTATAAATCTTTAGACAAGAACGGAGTTAAAGATTTCCTTTTATAATAGCTGTACTTATTTTTCTTCTTGACTTGATATCTTCATAATTACTAGCGGACAAGTATAAATTTGCTTTAACAATGTTTTAAGTACGTAGTAAAATGTCTTAATATGGTTTTCTTGTGATATTTATTGATTGTGTTTTGCTAAGAAGATAAACGGGGATGTCTGAATGCCATTTTAAGAGGGAAAACGGATATAATTTCCCGTCTGACAAGCAAAGAGATTTATCTTAGAGTCTTGGGAAAAGACGGGTTCATATAGGTCAGTTGCTTTACCAGAGAATATCAGCTTTGAGTTATTTGAGATTGTAAACAAAAAAAAAACATGGATTATTGCAATTTTTTTTTCATTCGAATCTTGGATGCGCTGCAAAAAAGGTTAAAAATATATATTTTTACATTACCCAATGCAGTTTTTTGCAAAAAACAATAATTATGGCAATATAAAATAACTTACGTCCAAGTAAGCACTGCTATGTAATCACTATGTTTGACTAATATTTAAAAAAAACATTTCCAGCAAACACACAACACTATTTGTCGGCAATATACATTTTTCATATTGGCATTGATGGTAAAGCATTGGCAATTGGTGGCAATCTTATGCCAACACTTAATACGCATTAAAAAGTCAACCAAAAATAAACACTCAATTTCCAATAAATTTTACATGCAGGTGAATTGCCGGCAAGCATACAAAAATGGCGGCATACCAATCCTGATTAAATAAAGCATGCCTTTTTGTTGCAGGCAAATAAATATTGGAGTTTTTAAGGCAAACCTTCAACGCATATTCATACTTTTTAAAACATATTATTACCATTGGTATTTAACTAACATTAGAGCAATTTTTTGATCTGTTTTATTTATAATGGCAGCTAAACAACATTATTTTATGTTTCTTTACATAATTTAAAGGAAATGGCCTTTTCATAACATTTTATTGTTACAAATCATGCAAATGAAAATTAAGCCAAACAAAATGTTTATTATGTATTTTTGAGAGAATAAAAATAAAATGATGGTAAAATTCGCTAGGTTAATTTCGAAGCCGAAATACAAGATTTGACGATTTTGACAGATGACGAAAAATGCTTTTGTTGACCGCGTGCAATTGTTTTCTACGTGGTTTTCTAGCTTTTCAGTTAAAAAAAGATATAATTAAGTGGATTTATTACCTAATTAGTGTGTGGTATGTGATTAATTGGTGATGGCTAGCCGAGAAGGCGAGATATTCAAGTAGACTGTTAGAAGCTGTAGACATTTTGTTTAAAACCTTTTAAGTTTGTACCTAGTTACTTAAAAAATTATATGAAATTAGGGAGTTGTCATATTAAAAGTTTTAAAGACGTGTTAATAAAAAATATTATGTATATTTAATAGTTTTTTTTGACATTTAACTCCTTTAAAATATTTCTCCCTATGTTTTGGATCTGAAAATTGAATGTAAGTCTTACTTGAATACTTACTATTTTATTTTTTTTTATTTACTATCTTTTTTACATTTTATTACATACCTTTAATTTTTTTAATGGTTTATTGTTACTGTATAAAAATTTATATTATATAATTTTTTTAATGATAAAGTTTTCCTGCCTTTTTTTCTCATTTTTTCGATTACAAAATTTTAAATAAGTTATTTAACTTTTGGGACATTGAACTTATAAAACTTGCAATACTTATTTAGTGATAAATGTCATTATCCCAAACGCATTTTTTCATCATAACTGATTGATGATGTATGCCATCCCATTATCTGCAAGACGTGGCCCAATAACGGCCAATTGCCCACTTTCGTGTCTTTTTGATACCTTTTTGCCAATGTCTTGCCATTAAAGAGTGTTGGCAATGCCAGTAAATTAAATGACATGGCCGGCAAAATTTTTTTAGATGGGTTCATGATTGCAACTGTACAAATATTTCTACAATCACTGAAAAACTTTAAATAAAAATACTTTTGACCGTTAGAAAGTAATGAAAGCCTCTGCTAATGTCAAAGTCGCGCGTTTTTGGATGCAATACTGTGAAACACGTTTAGACCCTCATGGCACTCCTTTACGCCTGCCCTGTATTCCTTAAAGTTTCGCTAAAATTGCCATTGTCACAAACGTACCCTGTCACTATCGTACCCAGTCTACCCTATCTACTATAATCAGTATTTCTCCGGCACTGATGTTGACATACAAAAAGTACAAATGCAAGGTTAGAGAATATTAACAGCATACCATAGATTTTAAAAAGGTTACAGCCACTATTTTTCAGTAGGTATATTACAATATTAAAAGTCAAAATTTATAAAAGGTCAGTATTCAATATGACAGAATGATCTTAAAACCAAAAAGCACGAACAAAAGTACTTTATTTACGTTTTGACCCCGGTTCAAACGTGACTTGACATTAAAGTTAGTACTTTCTTGTGAGAAAAGGTTTTTTACCGCTTTATATATTGTAAGAGCTTTTTTTATTAAATAAAATAAGTTCGTGTATAGAAGGAACAGTTTAAAAATGTAAATTCGGTGCTCTTTGTTAAGAAAAAAACACAAAAAGTTTAAAGCAAATAAATCGGCATGCTTGACTTCGCGGCCGCCTTTGCTATATTTCTTTTATGATATGCCGGTTAATGCAGCTGGTCATCGCACTATGGGATAGAAATTAATTTTTTGGTCAAAATTCTGAAACTTTCCAATCTAACTTAAAATGAGGTGCTTTTTACTGGAAAAATATTATAAATTATTACAAATGCTTTTTGGAAACCTAAAACTTATTATATGTTATTATAAATTTACACCCCCTTAACATTATTATTTTTTACTGAACAAAATCAACTAAAATGTCAGCTTGTTTGGTTAATTCGGTAGTATTCTAATCAGTTATCCGATGATTATTATCTCATATGATATACAGGGTACGACAATAGGTATAATTTTTTTAAATGAAATACCCTGAATATTATATCACCACCAAAAAATCTTTTAAAATGCTTTAAAAAAATACTACATTAGATGTGTCTATCTCAATTAGTTTCGGAAATATGACCATCCAAATCTGAAAAATAATTTTAAATTCTTCTTAGAAGCGTAATAGAGATACATATTTCCAACTTTTTTAACACTGTTTTGTAAGGTAGATTCTGTAGAATCCATATCTTTCATCAGAATGCTTTTATCTTTTAGGATATACAGTGTAGGACAAAACATATTAAATTTTAAAATAGAAAACCTTGTACATTATAAAAAAATCATATCCTTACACTCAGAAGTAGCAAAAAGTAGGAAGGCAATTGTAAGTACAAAAACTTATAAGGAAAAAGGTAAAAAAATCTTTGACAAAAGTAGCGAGACTTCGCGAGACTGCATCGGAAACACAACAATAGCTCTTATTATTTAAACTTTTTGACTTTTTTTAGTAAACAAGGCTAATAATAAACTAAGTAGATTAAATATTGTATATTTATGTTTACTTAAAATACATTTTCAAGTTTCTTATTACCCCAATAGAAGTCGTCATATCCTTTTGTATTATTTTCAAAGGGTACCGAATTTGCGCTTTTAAAATGTTCTTACTATACTATAACATGCTATGCATTAAAGTTGCAGGCTATTCTTTGGAAATGACATTTTTACGGCCATTTTTAAATTATTATTATTATGAGAATAAAGTACTTTATATTGCAACACCACATACAGTTTTAAATAATTAATAGTTTAAAAAAACTAAAAAACACGCTTTTATATGCAACCGAACTAAAAATTAGAAAATAATTTTTCATTAAAAAAATATTGTCATTTCATAGTAAAAAGCGTGGGGTGCATTTTACTATTTTTTCATAACTTTTCCATCATAGATATTTGCAAATATAATAATTATAACATTTAATATATTTATCACCCCACGCTTTTTACTATGAAATGACAATATTTTTTTAATGAAAAATTATTTTCTAATTTTTAGTTCGGTTGCATATAAAAGCGTGTTTTTTTAGTTTTTTAAACTATTAATTATTTTTCATTTTTTAGTTTCTGCTACTCTTGACAAAATGGCGAAAATTTTTTTTAATGAACAAGAGTGGCAAATTTTAAAATTTTTCCAACAGATTGCAACTCACTAAAAATTTCTTCTTCATTAAGTAGCAAAGTTTGAAATTTTGCCAACAGATGGCAATCCAGGCAATGTTTGGACCGTTGCCAATATATTGCAACCCACTAAAAAATTTCTTCTTCATTTAATAGCAAAGTTTGAAATGTTGCCAACAGATGGCAACCTAGGTGTTGTTTTTATAATATAATGGAATTTTTTTCCTGGCGATCCAAAAAAGATAACGGGATACTGTTTGCAGATTATTGCATTGTCATGTTTCCTTAATACGTGTGCAAAGTTTCAAAGAAATCGAATAGCTGGAAGTTGGTTAAAATTAGGCTCAAAGATTCCGTTACATAGCCAGATAGTTACAACCCAAGTTAATAAAAGCGTGTTAACGGCATTTATTAACTGTTATTGTTCATAAAAATTGAACACCAATGGTGCAACTAACCCTATATTTTTATTGTTCATAAAAATTGAACACCAATGGTGCAACTAACCAAATTGTGTAAAAACTAAAAAATTTCTTCTTCATTTAATAGCAAAGTTTGAAATGTTGCCAACAGATGGCACCCTAGGTGTTGTTTTTATAAAATAATGGAATTTTTTTCCTGGCGATCCAAAAAAGATAACGGGATACTGTTTGCAGATTATTGCATTGTCATGTTTCCTTAATACGTGTGCAAAGTTTCAAAGAAATCGAATAGCTGGAAGTTGGTTAAAATTAGGCTCAAAGATTCCGTTACATAGCCAGATTGATAGTTACAACCGAAGTTAATAAAAGCGTGTTAAAAGATTAATTTTTTAACATTTTAACGTTTTTTTACACTTTTAATTATGCGATATAACAGTAAATACGACATTAAAGAAATTCCTAAATTTTCTTTTTTTTTTAATAACTACCTACATATAATTAAAAATATGTTTATTTAAACATGCCCCATTACTTTTTAATTAGGACATTAAAAACACAAAAGATCACAGTAATGAGTTAGGTAAAGCTATAAAAACTATAAATAAAAAGAAACGACATATTTTTCTAGGTTTATTCTATGGTAATATTAAAGTTGCACGTAATTTTATAATTTATATGTGAACTTGGAAATGTTTTATAAAGTACCAACAATTTTAAAGTAAAAAATAGTTTTGGACGAGGCCGTACTCAAAGGGGCGGGTGGGTTATTGACCCCCAGGAGCAGATCTCTTTAAAGAGTTGTTCTCTGGCAATGCGATCCTGCAAAGGCACAAATTTCATGGGTCCTTATATGTTTCTTTCTACAGATACAGGGTGTTAAACTTTTTAAAAACTTAAAAATTTCTAAAATATTTTTTTTTTCGTAAAATTTGTTGGACTTAAACGTTATTTAATTAAGTACTTGTTGTCGTTAATTACCCTAAGTTATATACAATATGTGCAACGCTGTTTGGTTCATCGGCAGGCAATAGAATAACAAAACAAGCACTATTAGTCACGCATGTTTACATGCCGGGATTTAGTTAGATTGTCTTTTTTCCTCACATTGCCTATGTGTTATGTTATTTAATTGAATCTGTATATATATAATATATATATATATATATATATATATATATATATATATATATATATATATATATATATATATATATATATATATATATATATATATATATATATATATATATATATATATATATATATATATATATGAACATACTATCCAGCAATTTATTCTTTCTTCAGTGCAATCGTACAATTTCCAGATTTAGGGACCAGATATTTTAAATGGAACATCCTAAATATTTTTTAGAATTTGAACTCTACAGGTCATTCCTGATATAAAACCTTAGATATATTCATAACCTAACTCTTTTGGTTTTGGGAAAATGGCGTTTGAAGATGTCCAAACGACAGCACATTATGCAGTTTTATGGGAAAACTAATATACATCGCAAACATTTAAAATGCATAAAATAGTTCTTTTGAAAGACTCTACCCTTAGACATCATTATAATACTACTTCCTGTTTAACCGGAAGTGCTGTAAAATTTGAACTTCCAAGTATGATAACCCTGATAATTTTAATGGTATCTTTCCTAAGATTTAAATTATTTAAGCTATTCCTGATATAAAATATATAATATACCCATAACCTAACTTTTTAGTTTTAGAGAAAACTGAGTTTAAAAAGGTCTAAACGACCTCACAAATATAGAGTTTCATGGATATTTTGTCCAAATGTTGCCGAATTGGTGATGTTTGGCATTTGGAGGTTTTGGGGCGCTGATTACGTATCTGAAAAGAATGTTAAGTCGACGTTCTGGTTAGTTTAGGTTAGTAAACGCTAGTTTTCATTGAAAAACTAACCTACATTTACACAAAAAACAAATATTTTCCCTTCTTTCTGCATATAACAACAGTCGTGCTGCGATTCGGGATCAATGTTAGGGTAGGCACTAGACGTTTGTTAATCTAGCATGTTACTTCAAATAAAACCAATGCAAAAAAATGAACTAGAGCACACCAAGTAATGCGGCATGCAGCATGCTACGCCACTTAGATGTGCGCTGATTTATTTGTTTGCATTGGTTCTATTTGAAATAACACGCTATATGCGTGCTTCTTGCTACTTGCCACGCCATTTTGGTGTACGCTCTTCTTTAGGCAGTGGCGTGACACGCTGCATGCCACATCACTTTGGTGTGCGCTGCTTCATTTCTTTGCATTGGTTCTATTTAAAGTAACATGCTAGACGCGTGCTACTTGCAACTTGCCACGCCACTTTGGTGTGCGCTGCCCTAATGTGGTGGCTATCATATCTCCTTAATATAAAATAAGTCTGGGCCTCCCTACAATTATATTCAGCTTACAGCACTGAACTGTTAACCCAAAAAGTTACCATTTCGAAAAAGAATTAAAAAAAAATGATAACACGTTTTTATTAAACGGTTTTATTTAGCCTAACCTGTTTACATTTATTATTTGTTATTTGGGTCATATCTAGTGATTGGAAATTTACCCCTTTCTAAAGACCGATCGATCTGAAATTTGGTAAACACTCTTAATTTTAATGACAATACAATATAATACATACTTTATGATTATAAATCCAAGATGGCCGCCGATACAAAATGGCGGATTACGTATTACTTAACTAAAACCTCAATATGGGTATCAAATGAAAGGGATTGGTTGGTAAAATAGAGCTTGCTATAAAAAAATCAAATCTAAGATGGCCGCCACCACAAAATGGTGGATTACATATTTTTCACAACTACCTCAATATGGGTATCAAATAAAAGGACTTGATAGGTAGAATAGAGCTCACTATGAAAAAAAATAAAAACCAAGATGGTTACCACCACAAAATGGCGGATTATATATTTTCACAACTACTTCAATATAAAATCGTTAGTTAGTTCTAGTTAGTTATAGTGGGGCAATTAAATGAACTCAATAAAATAAAAAGTATTAACCAACAACAAAACTAAAAACTTTAAAATAAATTATGCAAAACAAAAATAACGGTTTTAATGTTCTAGAAGCTAAAAAAATAATTCGGTAAGTCCTAGCTACCAGATCGCACTTCTCATCAATGTAGGGTATTGATCAGACAAATAATAAAATCGTTTGACACTCTGACATTTCTATCATAAAATTTACTCTGAATAAGCTACGTCAGACGGTTTTATTAGCTTTGTTCGCGGGTTCGATTCTGAACCGGTTCTGGGACTATTCGCATGCGCAGTGAAAAAGCAGCGTTCGCGGTTAGTAAAATTCTGAATTTTTAGTAACAGTTCTGTGTTCGCGGGTTACAATGGAATCAGTTCGTTACCGGTTCGTAACCTGATTAGCAGTCCTGGGATTTTTTTGGAATTAAAAGTGCAGTTCGGAATTTCATGCGCATTGTCGACATGGTCAGCTCTTTTCTGTTTTTGTGGTACAGAAATAAACTACAACGGTTTATTTATTTCTGCCACTTTTTATGCGGGTTAATATTCCTGTTGAATATTTTTTTATATATATATTTGTGATTCTGAGCATATATAAACAAAGGATTTTTAATTGTATTCCGTATGAATGTATGTATGCAATAAAATAAATAAAGATTTAATTAAAAAATATAGACATTATTACAAGATTTTACCATTTCTTGTTGTTTTAATTTTATTTTTAGTTAAGTATACATACTTATGCTAAAAACGAGAGGACGCAGGGAATCCCTCGTCTTCCGCCGAGAGACCTCGAGTGGCTTTCGACAGTATAACAATTTACCTTTTTGTTTGAATTTTTTTTTGTGTAGTATCCAATTTAACCATGAAAAATCCTAACCAAAAGGCTAGGTTAGAATACATCCTCAGCTGTATAGAAAATCGTTCGCGGTAAATAAAAATTCCGAACTAATAAATAACTAGACATGCGCTTTTAAAACAATTCTAAACCAGTTCGGTTCTGGTTCAGAATCAGTTCATTACTAGACCCGCTAACAAAGCTATTATTTGTCTGATCAATAACCCAGATTAATGAGAAGGTTGGTGCGATGGTAGCTGGGACTTAGTTTTCAGGTTTTAGTACAATAAAACTGTTTTTTTTTTTTTGCATAATGCATTTAGTATTTAAATGTATAAAATTTAAATTAATTGTTTACTATACATACTCGTATAATGCCAAGTACAAGCTGAGTACAGTTATAGAGTTCCGCCCGGTTTTACATGTCTTGCTGTTTTAATGAGTGACTCACTTATATGTATTAAATAATACAGGTGCAACACGTAAAAAATTAGGAAGTAATTGTTCTCGGAAGTACCACTTTGGAATGCATTATAATAATGTGCACCCAAAAAGTAACTGTATAATGTGAATTATAGTGACTTTTTGCTCCTTAACACTAACAAATGTTATTATTACAATGTTCATACAGGTTGTCCTGTATTAGAGAATGACCATTGGGATTTTGGACACAAGATATACAAACTCGGCTGAATTAGGACAAAGTTGCGAACCTAATTAAAAGCCATTTAAAGAACGTTTTTAAAATTCTAAAAAGTTTTTGCAGATATCTGAAAAGAAAAAGGAAAATTTAAAACCGACCTTTTATTTTATTTTTTTACACATGTAACGCGCTATAAAAACACAATAGTTATTTACATTACAAGATGCGAAAGTTTACTTTTTGGTGTGAGGTGGTTTTTAAATGGCCGAGGCGAAGCCGAGGCTATTTAAAACCTCCGAACACTTGAAAGGGCTTTCGCATCGTGTAATGTATTATATTTTTCTGCTACTGTTCTATGTATCGCATAATTTAATAATCATTAATATAATGTTTTAATAGAAATATCAGAGATTTTCAAATTTTACCTGTTAAAAATTAATCCATAGCAACACATTTATTGTTGACATTGTCTGTCATCAGCACTTGTCAGATATTGAATTATTTTTAATTTAGTATAAATCCATTCCCATTTTAAAATGTTAAATGAATATGAAAATGGCATCCAAAAGGCAGCTGACCTTGCGTGTGCCTCACTTCTGCCAGACAAATCTAAAGAGAGGTACCATTAAACATATAAATCATTTTCGGAATGGCTTGCTACAAAAAATGTTGGGCGGATTGACGAGAATGTGATATTGGCGTATTTTCAAGAAAAATCCGATTCTTTATCACCACCAACCCTCTGGTCTGTATATTCTATGCTCCAGTTAACAATTTCCGTAAACAAAAATCAAGATATTTCGGAGTTCAAGAAACTAGTTGCTTTTATTAAAAGGAAAAACGATGGGTATGAGGCAAAAAAGTCAAAAATTTTTAAAAGAAGAAATCATAAAGTTTTTACTTAACGCGTCTGATCAAAGTTACTTAGCAATGAAAGTAATAGTCATTATGGGAGTGGCTGGGGCATGCCGGACAGACGAAATATACCGAATGAAGCTAAGTGATGTAGAAATAAGAAATGATGTGGCTATAGTAAAAATAGTGGAGTCTAAAAATAAAGTTAAAAGAAACTTTGTAGTAACCAACGATGAAGGCTCAGTTTCTTATGTCAGATTTCTACAGGAATATATTAAGCTGAGACCAAGGAATGCTCTAGATGAGCGCTTATTGTATCGTTATGAAAGAGGTAAATGTGTTAATCAAGTAATTGGAAAGCACACTATTTCAAATGTACCTAAAGAAATTGCGAAGTTTTTGAAGCTTGAAGACATCAGTAGATACACTGGCCATTCTTTTAGAAGAACGTCAACTACGTTCCTTGCCAATGCTTCGGATGTCGATATTTTGGAAAAAGGCATGGAGGTTGGAAGTCTTCTTCTGTTACATGTCACAAACCCGGAAAATTTTAAATTATAACAAACTTGTTAATAGTTTTTTTGTATATAATGCATATAAAAATAATTATTCAAAATCAGGATTTGAATACCAAGATTTCAATTTATTTGAATACTAGTATTCAAAAACCAAGATTTGGATACCAATGTATTCAAAAACGATATTAAGAATCCAGAATACCAAATACCGACCAAAAAGTATTTAGTCAAATAACGAATACCAAATACATAAATTTATTCGAATACCAGCCAAATGTATTCTCAATAGGATTCACAATACCAAGTATTCTAATACTAGGGTCCGCCCGTTTAGTAAAGAAGCCATTAACGTCATCATTATTTGTACGAAATCTCTTGTATCTGTCTGTCAATCGCGGCTTCGTTAGCTTCGTATCGTTACCATGAAAATAGGCATTTTAAAGTTTTGATTTAAAATAAAAATATCATTTTAACTACAGCTCGAGGGAGTAACAGGAAATTTCGCGCAGACAATGATGACGTCAGTGGCTTCTTTACTAAATGGGCGGACCCTGCACACATGGGTTAAAAGATTAATGAAGCTATACAATTTTGTCGTGATGTGGCAACCCAAATGCGATTTCAGCTACGGAAGAAAGAAAGAAAATATGCCGTTTGTATAGGACTGTCCGCTTACCTAAATCAAGTATCACGTTTTGCGTAGTAAGTTGACAGTCTGTGACGAATGTGGCCAATTTTTTAATTTTTTTTTTGAAAAATAAAACAAAATTTTAAGTCTAATGCATCCAATTTAGAGAAGTCTAGCAAGGACCCTTAGGTTACAGTGTCGTGGGCGTGGGCCCCTTTAGTCTACGCCTAGTTACGCCATTGTTTTGATATTTTTGCCAATTCTATTGCATCTCAATCCAAAATATAAAAACATGTCCCTTAGAAAAGGCACCACTGATAGTCTAAGATCTGTCATTAAGAAAATATACCGTCATCTGTTAATTAAATGAAATAATATTTTCTAGGCAGATTTTAATGTAGTGAATGCAAGTGAACAACATCTGTCAGCATAGGTCTGCTACAATTAATAATAATTATTAATTAATAGTTAATTTATTTATAATTGTTACCTTTACATGTTAATTGCATAAGCCAATGGTCAGCGGTGAAATAGCCTAGTTGGTTAGGTGGCAGCATTTAGCAGTGCATGCTTTGTCAATACTCTAGGTTCGTATCCCGCACTGGGTAACATTTTTTTCTATTTTTTATTCCCTTGTCTATTAGCAAAATTATGTTTACCATAATTAATTAAATAAAATCGGGCTGCTACCTAACCAACTAAGCTATTTCACCGCTGATCATTGGTTTATGCAATTAACATGTAAAGGTAACAACTATAAATAAATTACCTATTAATTAATGAATTATTATTAATTATAGCAGACCTATGCTGGCAGATGTTGTTCACGTGCATTCACTACATTAAAATCTGCCTAGAAAATATTATTTCATTTAATTAACAGATGAGGGTATATTTTCTTAATGCCGGATCTTAGACTATGAGGATAAATATCCCAAACCTTTGTCTAAAGAGCCAACAAAATTTAAGACAAAATAAACAAAAAAGTGAAAAACAAAGAAAAGAAAATTTTTGTTGGAAATATCCAATTTTATCGATAATGTCCGAAGGTCATTTAAGCTAGGTCAGGAGTTTAATCATCTGCCTGCATCAAGGGGGAAAGAGGGTGAGAATTTCTATGGGGGCGGATTTATTGATCCAAAGCAGCTGGGGCTGAGCAATGCTATGCGTTTCTAGCCAGGCAGTCTGAAATCTAGAATTTTATTCTAAGTAAAATATATCTATTTTAAAAATGAGTTAAGGTTCATCGTTAAACTGAATTAGATTCGAACTTGGAAACGTGTTCTGATTGGTCGATTTCGAACAAAACCTTGAAATCGACCAGTTAGAACACGTTTTTAAGTTCAATTCGATCGGTTGAATCGGATTCAGTTTAACGATGTACCTCTACTCAATGTAACCTTTACATACAGATTTCTGGGGCTAAAATATGACGGTCTAACCAAACTTATCTTAGTCCAAAAGTCGATGATTTCGAAGGTACAGGGTGTCAAAAGTTTAATCCAGTTTTAGTTTTTTTTTTATAATTTGGTTAATAATGGGTGTAATTTAAAAGGCAGAGGGCGCAACCTGCGGTACCTTGAAGCCGTTTAAAAGAAAATAATTAGTTTGAGCTTTGTATTTCACTTTTATTCTTAAAAATATTTAACCGAAAAATGGTATACCTATTTGGAAAAAGTTGATTTAAGCAGTGGTGTTTAAGATATCTGGATATAAAAAAAACAAATCCGGTATGACCAGGTCTAAGCTATTCTGGGTGTTTTAGTATAATCTGCTCATCTTTAAGAGTGTAAGTACTTACATATATGTCATTCTTAAAATTGAAATTGAAATAAACCTATGTCCTCATGGCTTAACTTTTAAGATACAAGGTGGTAAAGATCTTAAAAAAATGGAATTTTTGGCACTTTACTTGGAATATTGTTTTCATGTCTGTGGAATGGAATACCAACAACCCTCAGCATTCTTAAATCCATTCAAAGAAGAGCTGTATGTTTTATTAACAATCCTTTACTTACTGAAAGACTTCTGTCTGTTGCCCATCGTAGGCTGTGGAAGATATATCGCTCTTTCATATATGTCTATACTTTTACGGATTCTTACTTGCAACTCCCAACAAAGAAACTCGTGGTGCCACACGTATGCATCCCTATATGGTTCAACTAAACAGTCCCCGAACTTCTTACTTCCTTCGCTCTTTTATCTCCTTAAGTTTCTAGAATGTGGAACCTGCTGCCAGCGGAGGTCTTTCCTCCTCAAATCTTTAAGTTTTAAAGTCCCGTGTTAACAAATTTCCTCTTACCTCGCGTAAGACACCAAAGGAAGAATTGGGCTTTTCTCCAAAATAAAATTAAAAAGTTTATTTAACGTTTTAAGAAAATTAAAACTTTTATACATTATGAAAAACTATTCTGCTCTTACACAATATAATAAAAGTTATTATTACTTAAAAAGAAATAAAATAATAAAATATTTAATATATAAGTATTGTAAGTAATTTAATAATAAATATTTCATTATTTTATTTCTTTTAAAGTAATAATAACTTTTATTATATTGTGTAAGAGCAGAATAGTTTTTCATAATGTATAAAAGTTTTAATTTTCTTAAAATGTTAAATAAACTTTTAATTTTATTCTGGAGAAAAGCCAAATAATATTTTGTTTAAAATTAATCTTCCAGAAAACAAATAAAGCATAAAATACCAAAGGAACGTTAGTATTTAGTCTTTTAGTCTTTCTGGATTGTCCAAAGATAAAAAAATAGGTTTAATAAAATAAATATAAACTCTATATAATAAAAAAACTTTATATAACGCACCAAAGTCAATAACCCGGGTATCAAGTATACGGTTGTTATAACTGAAAACAACATATTAAATATCACTTAAATACTAAGTATCGCCGTGAAACTATGTATGAGTTCACAAAACACTTTTTTAACTGCCCACTTTCAAAATTAAGACCCAAATATCCTTTTGTAAATGGTAAAATAATAATCACTTTATTTTTTATCCTCGCAATTTAAGAATAAATGACTAGTGCTAAGCAAAATTTTCGTTAAATGACTATGCTAGAAGCAAAATATATAAAAACCATGGTAAAAAAATTATATTATAGACGTCGTGCCATTTAAAAATTTTGATTTATAAGCCATAATTTTCACATACCACAACTAATAAAAGAGTAATAATACAATACAAAACATTATTTTTTTTGGACAAACCACGAAGGCTAAAAGCCTAAATACTAACGTACCCTGGGTGTCTTAAGCGAGGTAAGAGGGAGTTTGTTGACACGGGACTTAAATACGTGAAGATTTGGGGGGAAGGAAAGACCTCTGCGGGCAGCAGGTTCCACAATCAAGTAACTCTAGAGAGATAAAAGAACGAACAAAGTGAGAAGTCCGGGGCCTGTCCAGTTGGACTATATAGGGATGCATAAGCGCGGAACCAAGAGTTTCTCTGTTGGGAACCGTGAGTGGAGGAACTATACTAGACTGAAACTTGTTTATTGGTTAAGCTTTTACAAATAAGAAAAAAATAGATTATTATTTTGCAACGAACCGTATACGATCTTTTTTTCACTTAAGTTATCAGTTGCGGCACAGGATTCAAGTTCTTTCTTTATTTAAAAGTGTAGTGTTTCTGTAATATCCATAGATAACCTACATTTAGATCCGCAGTGGCAAGAAGAATTTTTCGGATTTTTACGACCTCGCGCAGTGGGTGGACGAACATGCGCACTTAAAGCCGTGGCAAAATACAAACACCGGCACCCCGTACCCTCCGTCCGCGGTCTGACCGTAACGCTCATTAGCTACCGTACTTCGAACAGAAAACTAGGACGCCGTCAACAAATTCTTTCCAATAATGCGGATAGTTTGATTGGGACCGGGTGCGTTTACCCTCAACTGGCTTGCGCACAAACCGATTTTTTCGCCCATGAAATGTAACTTTTGTTTCGCGCAGGTTATAACATTGGCAATCCATCGAGATCAGTGACCTCCATCAAATATGAGCCCTGTATACAGGGCCGACCGTATAATACAAAAATATATTTATCAGAAATGGTCGAGGGCGTCAGATTAAGATAGGGTAAGTTAGCTACATGCTAAACAGTGTATATTCCACTAATCTGACAATTTAAGGGTGACGTAAAAAATCGGAGGGCTAGGGTCCGCGCGTTTAGTAAAGAAGCCATCGACGTCATCATTATCTGCGCCAAATCTCCTGTTATTCCCTTAACCCGTATTGAAAATTTCATTTATTTTTTAAAATCAAAACTTTAAAATGCCTACTTCCTAGGTAACGATACGAAGCCCACAAAACCGAGATAAAATTAGAGATACAGGAGATTTCGCGCAGATAATGATGACGTCGGTGGCTCCTCTACTAAACGCGCGGACTATACAAAGTTGTAAAAAAACGCCATTTTGACATTCTCGAGAGGGACTGTTTTTATTTTTATTGTGAAGAAAATAATTTAAGGATAACCAAAAATATTTTATCAGATACGATCCGAACGATTTCCACAAGCCGAAATAATATCAGTATTTTTTGACATATTAAAAAATCTATAACCGCTTTCCCCACCGATGAAAAGGTATACAATAATTATACCATTTTTTCTTCTTTTCGTCTAGGCTTTGCAACCCCATAGGTCTCTATGACGCTCAAGTAAATCCCCATTTAGCATCGTAGGCTCCACTCATCATCATCATCATCAAACAGCTACAGATTTGTCCACTGCTGGACGTAAGCCTCCCGTAAGGACTTCCACTTTTCTCTGTTCTGTGCAACGTTCATCCAATTCCCCTGAATGCGTTTTAAATCATCGGACCATCGTGTGGGTGGTCTTCCTCTATTGCGAAAGGCATCATTTCTTGGTCTCCACTCCAATACTCTTTTTGTCCACCTATTATCGTTTGTTCTCGCTATGTGACCCGCCCAATTCCACTTTAGGTTAGTAATTCTTTCGATGGCATCTGTTACTCTGGTTCTTCTTCTTATTTCCACATTTTGAACCCTGTCTCTTAAAGTTAAGCCCAGCATAGCTCGCTCCATAGCTCTTTGAGCGATTCGAATTTTATTTACTGTGCTTTTGGTTAGAGTTAGTGTTTCGGCTCCATATGTTAACACAGGCAAGACACACCGGTCGAAAACTTTTCTTTTAAGACAAATCGGGATATTAGCTTTTAAAATGTGACCCAGCTTTCCAAAGGCTGCCCAGGCTAAACCAATTCTTCTGGTTATTTCGCACGTTTGGTTATCTCTCCCCAGACGAATTTCATGACCTAGGTACTTATATGAATGTACCTGCTCTATATTTAGGCTATTAACCGTTATATTTTCACCAATAACCAGGTTAGTCATAAGTTTAGTTTTAGCGATGTTCATTTTTAGGCCAACTCTCCTCGATGCTTCGTCAAGTTCGCTTAACATCTCTCTTGCTTCCCCCAGGTTATCTGCTATTAAAACTATATCGTCTGCGAATCGTAGGTGGCTTAACTTTTCACCATCAATATTTATTCCCAGGTTTTCAATATTTAAAGTTTTAAACATATATTCCAGGAGAGTTATAAACAATTTGGGAGAGATAACGTCTCCTTGGCGAACTCCTCGCTCTGTCTTGAATACGGGAGTATCCCCATGAAGACTTACACTGGCGCTTGCATTGTTATATACGTGTTTTATAACGTCAATATATCTACTGTCCACCCTGCAGTCGGCGAGGGCTTGGAACATTTTCTGATGGTCGATTGTATCAAACGCCTTTTCGTAGTAGACAAAGATAAGGACCTAGGCTCCCCTACTAAAAAGAAAATCTAATAGAAATAGATTATTCATATTAATTTTTGTTACATCTGGTCTTGTACTAACAGTATTCCATGGGGAGTCCTTGAGACAATGGAGAGCAAATGGCAAGGGTAAACAATGGGTCATAAATGAACTTGGAAAATGGCTGAAATTCGCAACAAAGAAAAAATAGAATTACTGAAACGGCACGTTTCGTTGAAGTTCTCAAACAATGTGTGAGGTAAACATATAATTTAATTTATTAATATTTTAAATATTATTTATTAGTGCATATTATACAGGGCGAAGTGAGTCGTAGGAAGTATATATATCGGAACCTTAATTGTAAACCCACCTAACTCCAGTTAAAAAAAAATTGTAATAACATCTTTAGCCTTATTTCATAATGCTAAAGATGGCACCGCACTTTTTTTTACAGAAGTAAGATGGTTTTATAGTAGGGGAGCCCACGATGTTAAATGGGGATTTACTCCAGCGTCATAAAGACCTATTGGGTTGCAAATCTTAAATGATAAGAAAAAATAGTTATTTACATTACAAGATGCGAAAGTTTACTTTTTGGTGTGAGGTGGTTTTTAAATGGCCAAGGCGAAGCCGAGGCTATTTAAAACCTCCGAACACTTGAAAGGCCTTTCGCATCGTGTAATGTATTATATTTTTTCTGCTACTGTGTATCGCATAATTCAATTATCATTAACATCATGTTTTAATAGAAATATCAGAGATTTTGAAATTTTACCTGTTAAAAATTAATCCATAGCAACACATTTATTGTTAACATTGTCTGTCATCAGCACTTGTCAGATATTGAATTATTGTTAATTTAGTATAAATCCATTCCCATTTTAAAATGTTAAATAAATATGAAAATGGCATCCAAAAGGCAGCTGACCTTGCGTGTGCCTCACTTCTGCCAGACAAATCTAAAGAGAGGTACCATCAAACATATAAATCGTTTTCTGAATGGCTTGCTACAAAAAATGTGGGGCGGATTGACGAGAATGTGATGTTGGCGTATTTTCAAGAAAAATCCGAGTCTTTGTCACCACCAACCCTCTGGTCTGTATATTCCATGCTCAAGTTAACAATTTCCGTAAACAAAAATCAAGATATTTCGGAGTTCAAGAAACTAGTTGCTTTTATTAAAAGGAAAAACTATGGTTATGAGGCAAAAAAGTCAAAAATTTTAAAAAGAAGAAATCATAAAGTTTTTACTTAACGCGCCTGATCAAAGGTACTTAGCAATGAAAGTAATAGCCATTATGGGAGTGGCTGGGGCATGCCGGACAGACGAAATATACAGAATGAAGCTAAGTGATGTAGAAATAAGAAATGACGTGGCTATAATAAAAATAGTGGAGTCTAAAAATAAAGTTAAAAGAAACTTTGTAGTAACCAACGATGAAGGCTCAGTTCCTTATGTCAGATTTCTACAGGAATATATTAAGCTGAGACCAAGGAATGCTCTAGATGAGCGCTTATTGTATCATTATGAAAGAGGTAAATGTGTTAATCAAGTAATTGGAAAGCACACTATTTCAAATGTACCTAAAGAAATTGCGAAGTTTTTGAAGCTTGAAGACATCAGTAGATACACTGGCCATTCTTTTAGAAGAACGTCAA
Source organism: Listronotus bonariensis (assembly GCA_014170235.1). Classification (NCBI taxonomy): domain Eukaryota; kingdom Metazoa; phylum Arthropoda; class Insecta; order Coleoptera; family Curculionidae; genus Listronotus; species Listronotus bonariensis. Next base: position 81,091 of record JACEGR010000563.1, read on the forward strand.
CTACGTTCCTTGCCAATGCTTCGGATGTCGATATTTTGGACTTAAAAAGGCATGGAAGTTGGAAGTCTTCTTCTGTTGCGGAGGGATATATTGCTGAATCCTATAGTAATAAGGTGGAAATTTCAAAGAAGATTTTACACGAAATTCCGAACTGTAAAAATATGAATATTAACGTAGTTAAAGGTGATAACGATACCCCAACAACAAATTTAAAAACTGTTAATTCAAGTATTATTCCTCCAATTTCTTTTGCTAGTTGCTCAAATTGCACAATTACTTTTAATGTCAATACCTAACCTAGTTTTTTAAAATATTTTGTCATAAATTAGTTACTTTTTATAAATAAATCCTAATATTTCCCACAAACATATTTTCTTTTTTTTTACTCTTACTTTTTGTCCAGGCGCTGAAAATATTACTTTCGTAGCTAGCAACGCTTAGCTAACCCGAAGGTTCTCTTTCGTTATTATTCGCGTTGCTAGGACCACAAAGTTTTCTTATTTATACAGTAGTAGAAAAAATTATATATAGTAAACCTTTTTATCGGTGAGGGAAGTGGCTATAGACATCTAAATATGTCAAAAAATACTATTATTATTTCGGCCTTTGCAAATCGTTGGGGTCGTATCGAATTATATATTTTTCATTATCCCTGAATTATTTTTTTTTAATAAAAAAATAGCCACGTTCGAAAATGTTATTCTGAAGTTTTTGTTTGTAGCTCTCTGTTTCCTTTACGTCACTCTTAAATTGTCAGATAAGTAGAATATACACTGTTTGGCATGTAATAAACTTACCCTATCTAATCTGACGCGCTCGACAATTTCTGATGGATATATTTTTGTTTTTTACGATCGACCCTGTATACGGGGCTCATATTTGGTGGAGGTACTTAATCGGGTGCAAGGTATCGTCCGGTATATTAATCTGCCGTGCTGTAGTAAATCCCAAAATCCCTCTTGGTGTATACCATTAAAAAAAGGTGACGTTATTATTTTTTTATTACACAGGGTGAGAGGGTGTCCAGGAAAATGTAGACAGATTTAAAAAGAATCTACACACATAAAATAAAATTTTTGCAAGAGAGATAATAATTTTCTTGAAAATATTTTTTTAATATAAAACATTTTTTTATAGGAAAGCAATATTTTTGCTTCAAGAAATTATTTTCTTTTTCTTATTACATAATAATATTTTTACTATACTGTATAAGCAAAAGGTAATGCTTACTTGCCGATATTTACGTTAGACTGTCCCTTTTCCTTACATTGCCTATGTGTTATGTTATTTAGCTGATCCTGTATATCCATGAAATAGGACACAATTTATCCCAAATATCGATATGAGACATTTTACAAACCCTATTTTTACAAAAAACTAAAATATTTTTAAGCAAGACAAAGTAATATTGCTAATTTATACTTAAAACAAATTTGAGTTTGAACAATCGCGTCAAGAAAAATAATATCTACAAATGAAGCATTAATATTTTAAATTATTAAGTTATGTTTACTTCACTAAATCTATTTTTATGCTTGTGCTAAAAAGATATTTTGTATCTTTATATTTTCGCGATATTTCAGTAATAGCTGACTTCTGACCCAAGGTTTATACAACAAACGCCTTTGTTTTGAAACACCCTGCGTTATTTCTTAAAATATCCGTAGCTTATCTATTTTTTTTTAAGTGAAAAGATTAAATTTAAGAAATATTAAAAAATATATATACGATGTTCCATTTAATCTAAAAAAGTTTTCCGATATCGACACAGCGGCCATATTGTTTTTGAGCTAATAAAAAGTAACGAGGCATATGAGAATGAACTAAAAACCTGCAAAAATCGCATCCTGATAACTGTATTTTCCTACGACTACTTGTGAAAATAGCAAATAGCACACTGGTTTCATGCATAGAAAATAAGTTATATCACACTAGTGTTGCAAAGTACTTTACAGCACTAGTGTTGCAAAGTACTTTACAATACTCGTGTGATATATATTATGATGTCATTCTAAAAACTGCTATTGCTTTTGCAAGTGATATATTTATTGTAGTGACAGTAAAAAAACTTTTTACTTACCCTAAACAGTAGAACCCAAATTAGCGAAAATCATCTTATTAACGGTAAGTTACTACACAGTATAGACTTTCTTCTAATATTAAAAAGAGTAATAATAAAATTTCCAAAAAAATAAAAACAAACAAAAATAGACATAACCACAAAAACAACTTTCACTGACTGCTCAGTGGCACAGTGTTGTCAGGTAAGAAGATCAAATTAAAAATCTTCCTGCTACCATTAAGCACGCACTTTATAGAGGCAGCCTTGCCGCTTGACCGTTCGACCTAAAGCGCCAGAGAAATAACTCCTATAGATCAAATTCCTTTTTCTCTGTCTTCGTATACTCAAACAACTAGTTAAATAAAAAAAATTAATCCCTTAATTAAACCTGAGGCTAATACACACTTTATGAATCCACTTTCTTTTATCCATTCATAATCAGACCCTTCCGACGTTGCCAAATGCTTTTCATATTTTTCATGGTATAACTGACGTTTAGTAGTCGTTTTTTTCTTACTTATAGGACTTTAGGTTATGCATTTACAATTTTCATATTTTTTATATTTTTTCTTAAAAATATGAGGAAAAAATGTAATTTTTACTTAATTTTACATGTGATGTTCAGTTAACTCGTTTTACCAATTTTACCCCACCCAGCACCCTTTTTACTACTCCCTGGTCCCGTAAGTTTGTTTACTGATATTTAAAAAAAAAAAACGGAATATTTTGGATATGTGCCCCTTTACGTTTTATTTAAAAGAGTGTCTAAAATATGTAAGTATCAATAATTAAAAAAAACCCTTAAAATAGCAGAAAACCGTATTAAACTATTACCGTTATTACCTAACCAAACCATATAATTTTTAGTAAGTGAGGGCCTTTTTAAATTACAAAATGATAAAAGTTATATAATGCTTCTAGGTAGGTGATTTTCGATGTAAAAATATTGTCAAAACAGTATAATATAGCAGTGAGGAAAAGTACATATCACACTAGTGTTACAAAGTAAAAATCACCCTAGTGTTGGAAAGTTCTCAATTGTTTTTTATTTTTCTGTAAAGACAGACTTTAATTTTTTTGGTGAATAATTTGTGGTCGTAGGAAAAATAGTGTACAGTACTCGTGTGAAAATGACTTTCTTACACTCGTGTGATATTAGTCAATTTCCACACTTGTAATGTAATATACTATTGTTTTACACCTATTTGCAATTAAAATAAGTCAAAATATGGACAGCCACCCTATACAGGGTGTCCCAACTCTATTTATACACAAAATAACTTTGCCCCTGTACAAGATACAAAAATTATCTTAAAGTAAGAAATGTTTATTTAAATATACGTTTTTTTACAGTATCAGTTAATATACAAGGTGTCTCAAAAACGAATTTTTATTGTCAAGTTGATTTTTTTAATTGAACACCCTATATATTTTACCAAATTCTGGCTGTATCAAAATTTAACATTAAAAATGTATAACACACACACACATACGTCAGTTATTGCTGGTTTTTAAGATATAGGATATTAGTATGCTAATGAACGAATAAAGTGAAGAAAAAACATAATACTTTGGTTAGAAATATTTTTAAAATAATTCTGTTACTATCAGAGTAACAAATAATATAATACCATGTCAGAAATTACCTTTTATTGTAAGAACTACTAATACACTCTTTGTTTGACCTCCGAACAGTGCGGACGTGCGTAGAGGACCACAAAGTTCTTCCCGGAGTGGCGGCTAGAGGTGTCGTATGAACGTTTTTTACCTTCGGGGATCAAGGAAAGATTCACGCTAAATTGATGGCATCTTTCTTCTGGATCTAAGCGCTGTGAGCAAAGATTCCTATAAGCTGATGGTATCCTGTTTGGTGATGAACACGAGGTATTTCTCAAATGGCGGGAAATAGATGGGCGTGCCAGGGGAACTGTCAGAAGTGAAAGTGAAGGTTATACGTAACACACAGTAGCAGATCTTGGTTTGACAGTCGACAATTTATGCATTACATCGAACTACAATAAGAATTAACAATTAAAAAGTGAAAAGCTCGGGAGCCACCAGGGGCACAGGCCCGACATACTGGAGACTCCTACCCAGAATACAACCCCCTCTCGACAGAGGGACGTACTGGCAATTTGACCCTCGGGGACCTAAGCCACAAACAAAGCAACAACAACAACAACTACTAATAGGTAGGTCAGCTATTTAGTTTATTTTAGATATATACATATTTACTTACTTAACCTAAAAACTAGCCATTATTGACGTATTTAAGTGTAATTTAGTAAATATGTGTCCAAAATAAACCCAATTGTTGACATATCTATAAGTAGTTTTTCAATAAAAAGTAATTTATAACATGATATTGAAATATTTATCATTCTGACAGTGACAGAATTATTTAAAAATAATTAGAACTAAATATTATTTTATTTCTTCACTTTAATTGGTCTGTATACCTACTGCTTATATCTTAAAAATCAGCAATAATTGACGTATAGTGTGTTTAACATTTTTAATGTAGAATCTAATACAGACCTAAAAATTTGTGAAAATATACAGGTTGTTTAATTAAAAAAAAACCACTTGACAATGAAAATTATGTTTTTGAGACCCCTTGTATAATAATTAGTACTGTCATTAAAAAGTGTATTTAAAAAAACATTTTTTTTTATTATTTTAAGTTAATTTTTGTATCTTGTACAGGAGCAAAGTTATATTGGGTCTAAAGAGAATTGGGACACCCTGTGTCAAGGTCGGTCTATATAAGGTCACGACATTCGGCCATATTGCTTTGACGTGTTATGACGTCACATCTCCCATTTTTCGGCCATGTTGTTTAGTGCCGGAGATATACTGTTTATTGAATTAGTAGAACAACCGTTTACACAATATTTTTTTATTATTATTAAGTTGTAAATTCTTTTGCTTTAAATAAAAAACAATTGGAATTACATCTTTTTACAAATATCCCTTCCAAAACAATGCAAAATGAAATGCACAAATTCTAGACGCCACTGAATTGATCATCAGCTTTGATTTTACTCAGTCTTGCCAACTTTTCTCCGTGGAGTGCCCTTCCTTGCGTCCCCGACCTCGAACCGCCTAAAAGTTGAGGATATGTCGCAACCTTATAAATATAAACTAACCTTGCCCTGTGTAATAAAAATTGATAATTCGGGCGAAAATTGTTTAGTGTAATAATAACTATAGTTGTTCTATTTTTGTAATAGGTACTCAATTAACATTTTTAATTCAGCAATTAATTTTCACAATTTGTCATATCTAAAAATAAAAATTACTCTACGTATGACGCGCTTTCTTATAAACAAATGCCGTATTTTTCGTTATTTTTAAAATTTAGCTTTTTGACCGTGCACTTAACCTCTGCAAATCAAACATTCAGATTATTTGAGTTTGTTTCTTTTGGCAGACTTGCCAACATGTGCATTTTGTTTTGATTGACGCATATCAACCAATTAAGTAGGGATATGATAGAGCAAATGTTACGGAGTTTTCTGTGCAAGTATCAGACGCTATTTTTTATAAGGTCCTTATTTCAATTTAAATTTCTGGTTAGATAACTACTATTACACCATCCTGACCATTTTTTAAACGGTTTTACCCAACTTGACCAGTTTGTTATTTGTTTTGGTCAAATCCAATAATTGGACCCCTTTCTGACGATTGATCGATCAAAAACTTGATACACAATCTTAATCTTGATGACAATACAATATAATATGTTTTTAATGATTGTAAATCCAAGATGGCTGCTGATACAAAATGACGGATTAATATGTTACTTCACTATAACCAAAGACAATTCTATAACCTTCATAAAGGTATCAAATAAAAGTACTTGATGAGTAGAATAGATCTCACTATAAAAAAATTAGAATCCATGATGGCCGCCGCCACAAAATGACGGATTACATTTTTTTCACAATTACCTCAATATTTGTATTAAATAAAAGGGCTTGGTTAGTTGAATAGAGCTTAATATAAAAAAATAAAATCCAAGATGGCCGCCGCCACAAAATGACTGATTTTTTTTCACAACTACCCCAATATAGGTATCACATGAAAGAGCTTGGTTGGTGGAATATAGCTTTCTATTAAAAAAAACAAGATGGCCGCCGCTACAAAAAGGCCAATTAAATATATTCCAAAACTACTTCTTTTTATTTTTTTTATATTTTAGACATCCCACGAAGGCATATGCCTAAATACCAGAGTACAGTGGGTGTCGGGTTATTAGATATTTAACCCCTCGTTCCTCCTGTTCCGTCAACGTTGTCCAAGCACTGAAACATGCAGTTATGCATTTCACAGCACCTTTTATACAACACGGTAGTGCCACCACGGTCATTATTTTTAAATAACTACTACCTAAATATGACTCTCCTCTAGGAATCCAACCGGCGACCTCGGGCTTCGAAGATCAAAGCTCTGTCCACTGCGCCACGGGGGAAACAATATAAAAAAATTTGGAATTTATTTTTGAATAAAAACATATTGCCATTAAATCTTTCTATTATAAATTGTGTAATAAGATGAGAATACTAGATGTAAAAGCATTTGTCTATTGCTTCCGGTTTAACCGAATATGACGTAAATTTTACTATTTTAAATACTTTGATTTGTCAAAACACCATCTTTGTAACTTTAAACATCCCTGTATATCAAAAGATATTTTTCTTAACGCTTTCGTTTTCAAAATACTTTTCAATTATATATGTTTTTTCAGAAACCATAACCAATAGAAAAAAATATATAGTTTTGATTACTTTTTTATTCTATTTAATTGACAAGTTTCAAAAATATAATTTTCCGATTTTTTTATTTCAAATTTATATTTATTATTATAATATTTTAGCAATTTGTAATTACCATTTGGTATGGTAATTATTATTATAGCTTCTATTATTTCAAATGAAGCAAACATTTTTTTTGAGAAATAACTTTTATCCAAAATATTTTTAAATAAAAAACTTACAGGTGTAGTTTAGTCCATCTGTGGACACACTGTATTAGCCATTTCTGATAAAAACCTATATTATTTATTTCTTTTGTTATCTTTCAAAAAAAAAAGCTAGTGAAAATGTCCACATGGCTGCACATTAGTTAGTTATGTAAAAGAACAAAAGCGACTCTATTAAAAAAATTGGTTTAAATAAAAGTCCCCTAGAAGACAAAAATATATTTGTGGTTTTTTTTATTTTATTCAGGGTAGTATTAACCGTTTGAGGCGCCCTAGACCAGAATTCTCGAATTGTGTTGCCTATTTTACACAGAGAAAAAAAAGGTCCTCACCTTCTTATCGCATATTTTAAGTGCCGGGCGACTTACTTCACAACCCCAAAGAAAATTTGATGACCAAAAAAAAACACTTAACCTACATTTTCTCGGAGATCCTGTCTAGGCGTCTATTACTCCACTACCTGGAGCCTATTTTTTCATGGTGCCCTAGGCTGTAGGGTAGTTAGCCTAATGGATAATTAATACGGCCCTGATAATATTTAATTTAATTTAAGGTAAGCGCCTATTTTAAGTGCCGGGCGCCTTACTTCACAACCCCAAAGAAAATTTAATGCCCAAAAAAACACTTAACCTACATTTTCTCGGAGATCCTGTCTAGGCGCCTATTACTCCCCTGTCGGAAGCCTATTTTTCATGGCGCCCTAGGCTGTAGCCTAGGTAGCCTAATGGATAATTAATACGGCCCTGATAATATTTAATTTAATTTAAGGTAAGCGCCTATTTTAAGTGCCGGGCGCCTTATACTTCACAACCCCAAAGAAAATTTGATGACCAAAAAAAAACACTTAACCTACATTTTCTCGGAGATCCTGTCTAGGCGCCTATTACTCCCCTGTCTGGCGCCTATTTTTTCCATGGCGCCCTAGGCTGTAGCCTAGTTAGCCTAATGGATAATTAATACGGCCCTGATAATATTTAATTTAATTTAAGGTAAGCGCCTATTTTAAGTGCCGGGCGCCTTACTTCACACAATCCCAAAAGAAAATTTAATGACCTAAAAAAATACTTAACCTACATTTTCTCGGAGATCCTGTCTAGGCACCTATTACTCCCCTGTCTAGCGCCTATTTTTTTTCATGGCGCCCTAGGCTGTAAGCCTAGTTAGCCTAATGGATAATTAATACGGCCCTGATAATGTTTAATTTAATTTAAGGTAAGCGCCTATTTTAAGTGCCGGGCGCCTTACTTCCACAACCCCAAAGAAAATTTGATGACCAAAAAAAACACTTAACCTACATTTTCTCGGAGATCCTGTCTAGGCGCCTATTACTCCCCTGTCTGGCGCCTTTTTTTCATGGCGCCCTAGGCTGTAGCCTAGTTAGCCTAATGGATAATTAATACGGCCCTGATAATATTTAATTTAATTTAAAGGTAAGCGCCTATTTTAAGTGCCGGGCGCCTTACTTCACAACCCCTAAGAAAATTTGATGACCAAAAAAACACTTAACCTACATTTTCTCGGAGATCCTGTCTAGGCGCCTATTACTCCCTTGTCTGGCGCCTATTTTTTTCATGGCGCCCTAGGCTGTAGCCTAGTTAGCCTAATAATAATTAATACGGCCCCGATTTTATTTAATTTAATTAAGGTAAAGGTTCGTACTCAATGTTTATAATACCGTCAGTATACTTAACGTAGACAAGCTGGTAGGTCTCTATCCATATTGGTTTATGCCATTATCTCAGCACTTAAAATATTTTTACTTAGAATAAACATATCAGTGCGATGTGCCAAAATTACTTGCATTATGTCAGAATATTTATGTTATTGACGTTTTTATATCACAAGACGAATTGTTATTCTTAAATCGGAAAAAGTTCGATATAAACAAATTCTAAATTTAAAATAATAATTACATATATTTGCTAGATTTAACGCGTCGCAATTCGACGGGTCTTGTCCGGTGCAGCCAAATTATTAAAATACGTATAGAAGGAACAGTTTAAAAATGTAAATTCGGTACTCTTTGATAAGAAAAAAATTGCAAAAAGTTTAAAAGCAAATAAATCGGCATGCTTGTCTTCGCGGCCGCCTATGCTATATTTCTTTTATGATGTACCGGTTGATGCAGCTGGTCATCGCACTATGGGATAGAAATTAATTTTTTGGTCAAAATTCTGAAACTTAACATTATTATTTTTATTGTACAAAATAAACTAAAATGTCAGATTGTTTGGTTAATTCGGTAGTGTTCTAATCAGTAATCCGATGATTATTACCTTATATGATATACAGGGTACGACAATAGGTATGATTTTTTTAAATGGAATACCCTGAATATTATATCACCACCAAAAAATCTTTTAAAATGCTTAAAAATACTATATTTGATGTGTCTATCTCAATTAGTTTCGGAAATATGACCATCCAAATCTGAAAAATAATTTTAAATTATTCTTAGAAGCGTAATAGAAATACATCTTCCCAACTTTTTTTTATTTTTTAACGTATAAAATAAATAAAAAACACTGTTTTGTTGGGTAGATTCTGTAGAATCCATATCTTTCATCAGAATGCTTTTATCTTTTAGAATATACAGTGTAGGACAAAAACATATTAAATTTTAAAATGGAAAACCTTGTAAATTATTAAAAAAGCTTGTAATTCTGTCCTTACACTCAGAAGTAGCAAAAGTAGGAAGGCAATTTTAAGTATAAAAAGGCTGATAAGTAAAAGGTAAAAAATCTTTGACAAGAGGTAGCGAGACTGCATCGGAAACACAACAATAGCTCTTATTATTTTCAACTCTTTTACTTTTTTAAGTAAACAAGGCTAATAATAAACTAAGTAGATTAAATGTTGTATATTTATGTTTACTTAAAAATACATTTTCAAGTTTCTTATTGCCCCAATAGAAGTCATCATATCCTTTTATAATTTTGCGTACATGTAGTTTGGAGTATCTACTTTGAAATACACAGCATGAGCCATTAAAATTTCAAAGTTGCTTTTGGCCAAAATAATGGATTTATATCCCATAGTCGTATCGGCGCGTCGCTGTAAAGGATAGCGGCGCCTTTGTATAAAATAGTCCGATTGCAGGAGGCCTTTTTATGTTTTTTTGTATTATTTTCAAAGGGTAGGTACCGAATTTGCGCTTTTAAAATGTTCTTACTATATAAAACAAAGGCTTTAATTTAAAAAAGTAAATATTTTATAAATAGCTTTAATATGCCTAATGTTGAAATTTGCAGTCGGTGTTTGTCATGCACATTGCGCTTATAAAAATGCAAAGGGATAAATTTCACTCGTCATAGCGCTTCAGAAAAGCAAAACAAATAAATGGAAAAAGTGGTCATTTTATTGAAAGATGCGAATTTGTATATATTCATCAATATAATATTTTACCAATTTATAAAATAATGTAAATAAATAATGTTTAATGGTGAAACCAACCAAATTGTATTTCTTTAATTATTTTAAAACAGTAAATCTACGTTTTCGTATAACAAATAGCCATTAACCGAGAATAGGTTTACATATACATATTAGTAAAATTAGGTGTTTTAAACAAAAAATTGCGATTTTATTCCAATCTAAAATTGAGGGGTTTCTCACAAGAACCGAAAAGTCCAAATTACCGAAAAATTGTTGTGGACTTATTATGTTCCTGCGGAAAAATAAAACAATCCTCATTAAATTTTTGTGATACGTTTGGTTTTGTGTAATTTAATAATCTCAGGAACATGTACAAATAAATAGGGAGCAATTTCCCCCGCCATAATCCCAAAATCGGTAAATTTGAACTTGTTTCGATATTTGTGCGAAACCCCTCAATTTTAAATTAATTTTAAAAATATATTTTTCAAGCAAAAACGTTAAGGCCTTTTTGTAGAGCATTTAAATTCCCTCTAGAAATCATATTTTCCCTTTCCATGTTTATTTTTTGGTTAGTTACAAAATTACCAGGGTTATAAAAAGGTTAATCTAAAAAATGTATCAATGTTAAAGCTAATTATTCAGGAAACAGGCTTGTGTCTGGCGAAAATGTTCCAAGAAAGACGTTTTGTAGGCAATTTATTTTTCTAAAATTATGTGTGCAGATAATTTTTTACCTCGATAGTTAGGCAGCTTTGACGCCAAAAAGTCAAAGATACCTACAAATAAAAAATCCAAATGGAAATAGACCTCCAAATATTAATATTAGGGGCTCAACCTTTACAAGCATATTTTTGTTCTTTGTCACGTTGACCAAAATTTTTGATATATTTTTCAAAAAAGTCGATTTTTTGTAGACCAAATAGGCGTCTTTCACATATTTTTTACTGCCGTTAAAAGAACGTCTAAACCCTATTTTTGCCGCCACTTATACTCTAACAAGGTACATTTTATGATTTTTTTTTTGCCGACTTAGTCAATATTTAGGATTAAACTCGATAGCACATTAAAATAAAACATTAAATAATATTGTGTAAAACTTTGGTTTAAAATTTTTTAAAAAATATAATAAATTTAAATTTATTACCTTTTGGAAGCACTGCAAAAATGCAATTTTTTAGAAAGAAATATCAACCTTTTTTTTATCTTTTGGACAATCCCACAAAGGCTATAAGCCTAAATACTAACGTTACCGCCCAGGTTGTCTTAAGCGAGAAAGAGGGAGTTTGTTGGCAAGGGACTTAAATACCCAACTACACTCCTCAAAAGAATTATCGCATATGCTCGATTTCTTCCATAAGCTTCAATACAAAAATGCTTTCATTTAAATGGCCATATCTCTTTTTATTATTAAGTTATCTGAGGCAAATAAAAAAAAGCGAATGTTGAGGAAAGGTGGAGCTATAACTTTATCGCTAACCGTTGTGTTATTTACTGTTACCAATACATCCTACGGGGCGGTAAAAACTTTTGAAAAAAATATAAATTTTTAACACGGCCTGTATAATGTGCTACACAATAATTGGGACGAATATCATTTGTAAATAAATTATACCTTTACTTTCATTTCTGATATTTTATAATGCACCATTTGATTACTTCCCCTTTCAGCAGCTGCATCATACAGAGCAAATTAATTTTTTTTTTTTTTTTTTTTTTAAATTTTTATCACCCCGTAGGATGTGATTGGCAACAGTGCGCTCTTCAGCGGTTTACGATAGAGGATTATAAGCTCCACCTTTCCTGGAGCATTTTTCTTTTTAATTTGTGCGGGATAACCCCTAATGGTGAAGGGATATGGCCATTACAAATGAAGCATTTTGAAGCATTGAGACACTTATGCGACAGATATCGTGCTTGAGGACGATAGCCACAGTGAGAAAAGGAAAAACCTCCGCGAGCAGCAGGTTCCACATTCCAGAAACTCTAGGGATAAGAACGAACAAAGTGGGAAGTTCGGGGGCCTGTCCAGTTGGCCGTATAGGGATGCATACGCGCATTGGCACCACGAGTTTCTCTGTTAGGAACCGTAAGTGGAGAATTAACTGGACAATTCCTCAGGCAGAAGCCATGAAAGTACCTATAAAAAAACGATAAATCCCCCACGGCCCGACGATGGACAAGAGGGAAGTCTATTTGTTTTTATTAAAATTAGAAATATTGACAAACTTAAAAAAAACTCTCCAGCGTTATTTTGAAAATTATTCAAAAAAATAGTGGTAAGTAAACATTTTTAAAGTTATGATGGTATAGATGGGCCCATATTTAATTCATTCTGAAAGCGATGCCGCCAAGTACACAAAAAATGATAAACTAAACAAACCTTTTTGAATGAACATAGCCTCGGACAGAGCCTGATTACATATTTTTAGATAAATAATAAAAATATATTGCTAAAACACGTATCACCTACTTACAAAACATTCTCTTATTTCGCCCCTGCCTACTATAAAACCGGTGGCACGTGGCGTGGTCTCAGAAACTCGTCAGGTTAAATATTTTTGCTGCAATAAATCATTGTTCACAAGGGTTTCTTTACTTTATCATCTTGTGTACTTGGCGGCATCGCTTTCGAAATTAATTAAATTTGGACCCATCTTTCGCCGACTTTAAAAACGTGAGTTCTGGGAAAAAAGTTAACTTCGTACATAGAGTCGTGGATAGGTGCTTACTTAAACCTCCGTATCTTCGTTAATTTTGCTTCAATTCATCTCAAATGTTTACATAATATTTTAAAATGATCTTCATTTAAGAAATGTATTTTTAAAAGAATTACAAAAAGTTAAAAACCCATGAGGTTTAAACCAGAAAGATTTTCTTTTAAAAAAATGAAAAGTGCTTTACTGGGATAAACAATTTCATACATAAAATAATAAAAATACGGCTTTAAGAAATGAATATTTGTGTTTTTTTTTTTTTTAAAGGCTGACTCATTATTGAATTAAAATTATTAAAACAGAGACTGTCAAAACGCTTAATCTGTTTTAAATTCCAGAACACATCTGTTTTCCCTAATTAAAATTTTTATCGGCATTCTCAGAGTGAGCTTTATGTTTTTATATAAGGCAAAGCAATCATGTAGAGTGTATTTGGCCTGTTTATTAAGGTGCTTTTCCACGTACAAATTTCATGGAAATTTATAAGGTCTGTTGCCAGACTATGTTGAGCAATTAGTCGAGCAATGCAGGGTCATGTTTCTCCTGTTAATGGTATATCTTCTACCTATATCAAGCTTGAAAATTATTAGATAGTCTCTTGTTTTTGTTGATGTTTTGCTTGCAGAAGCTGTTTTTAATAAGCCCCAAATAAATCTGGTTTAGAAATGCAGGACCGCCTTAAGCGCTTTGAACTAATCAAATTACACGTGCTTGTGATTTTTACCGTAGTCTAAAAAACAGTACTAGTACCTAAAACAAGAATTTCGGACTTCCATTGTCTTTATTAATTTATTGACACAACGTTTCGGGCAGTACTATCTCTGTCCGTTCTCAAGTGTAAACTACTAGTATAGAAGGAACAGTTTAAAAATGTAAATTCGGTGCTCTTTGATAAAAAAAAATCACAAAAAAGTTTAAAGCAAATAAATCGGCATGCTTGTCTTCGCGGCCGCCTTTGCTATATTTCTTTTATGATATGCCGGTTGATGCAGCTGGTCATCGCACTATGGGATAGAAATTAATTTTTTTGGTCAAAATTCTTAAACTTACCAATCTAACTTAAAATGAGGTGCTTTTTACTGGAAAAATATTATAAATTATTACAAATGCTCTTTGAAAACCTAAAACTTATTATATGATATTATAAATTTACACCCCTTTAATATTATTATTTTTTATTGTACAAAAATAAACTAAAATGTCAGCTTGTTTGGTTAATTCGGTAGTATTCTAATCAGTAATACGATGATTATTATCTCATATGATATACAGGGTACGACAATAGGTATGATTTTTTAAATGGAATACCCTGAATATTATATCACCACCAAAAAATCTTTTAAAATGCTTTAAAAAATCTACATTTGATGTGTCTATCTCAATTAGTTTCGGAAATATGACCATCCAAATCTGAAAAATAATTTTAAATTATTCTTAGAAGCGTAATAAGAGATACATCTTCCCAACTTTTGTTATTTTTTAACGTATAAAATAAATAAAAAACACTGTTTTGTTGGGTAGATTCTGCGGAATCCATATCTTTCATCAGATTGCTTTTATCTTTTAGGATACACATTGTAGGACAAAACATACAAAAATTTTAAAATGGAAAACCTTGTAAATTATAAAAAAATCTTGTATCTCTTCCTACACTCAAAAGTAGCAAAAAGTAAGAAGGCAATTGTAAGTACAAAAACTGATAAAGAAAAAGGTAAAAAGTCTTTGACAAAAGTAACGAGACTTCGCGAGACTGCATCGAAAACACAACAATAGCTCTTATTATTTATACTCTTACTTTTTTTAGTAAACAAGGCTAATTATAAACTAAGTAGATTAAATGTTGTATATTATGTTTACTTAAAATAAATTTTCAAGTTTCTTATTACCCCAATGAGCCATTAAAATTTAAAAGTTGCTTTTTGGCCAAAATAATGGATTTCTATCCCATAGTGTATCGGCGCGTCGCTGTTAAGGATAGCGCCGCCTTGGTATAAAATAGTCCGATTGCAGACGGCCTTTTTTACGTTTTTGTATTATTTTCAAAGGGTACCGAATTTGCGCTTTTAAAATGTTCTGACTATACCTGTTTTGGTTCGGTAAAAGGGTAATTTTGCCCCAAGGCTGTCGATTCTGAATGCGCCTTTTTATTATCGAGCATATTCCCTACCTAGAGGCAGCTTATAGCCACAGAAACAACGTACGGCGGAGAAAAAAATAGGTCTAGTACCTTTTTCTTTCGCGATCCCAACTTTGTTGTTTTTATGGGACCACCGCAGAAATACACTCTTTCATATAAAATAAAATAATTTTTAAAATCGTCCACAATCGCCGGAGTAATCGAGTAACATACATAAAAAAACATACAGGCGAATTGAGCACCTCCTCGTTTTTAAGGTCGGTTAAAAATGATGACGTTACATGAACTAAATATAGATTTGCTATTCAAAGTTTTGTTTTTCCAAGTTGATTTATATGTAAAATCCACTCTGGGCAATAAATCTAGATAAATTGAATCTCAAACATCCTGTAAATATGTTATCAATTGCATCAATGTGTGCCAACACTAATTGGTACATTTTAATTAGGCTTTTCGTGATATATCGCCTTAATTAGATGGGGATCCATTAAGATAAATATGAATCTGCATTAAAAGCAACAAAAATATACAAACTGAGTAATTTTATTACCTAAAGTAAGGTTAAAAAATAGCTATAAGCTCATTCTTAAATACCATCACTTTATAAAATAATTATAATTAAAAATACAAAAAGCCCATCAAACTGAAAAGTTTAAAATTATTTTTAAATAATCTTAAAATAATAATGAACAAAAATACTAGTATATGGTATTGTAAAAAAGCATTGGGCGCTCGATATACGAAATATATAGCACAATGCTCACACGCTTTTTTACAGTAATACTAGTGTTTTTCGTTCATAATTGTTTTACGATTATTTAAAAAAAAATCCACTTTTTAGTTTTTTTTTTAACTATAATTACTTTTTAGTTTCACATTCTATGTAAGCGTAATTTTAAGTTTTGTTTGTAACTATTTTTATGTTTTACTTTATAGTTCGATCTGTTGTAAAAATGTAAATGGTTTTCATAAGAGAGTTACATACAAACATACAAGTGGGGCTAATGAAAGCGTGTTAAAAATCCAAAGTTATGTTTGCATTGTGGTACTAAAAGAACAAAAAGCCCTCACAACAACGCTCCTAAACCCTAATATGTACCTTTTTTGTATGCCCCCTTTTTGGGAGCCTCCTTTAACGTGGGGCTTCCACCTCCCCGCTCTCGGTACGCTAGGGTGCGAAAGTTTTTATGATTGGTTCGAAAATTAAGGTATTAAAAAGTCAAAAAACGTACATGTAAAGTTAAAAAAAAAAATTAATGTATAAAATGTGAAAAAAATATTTATTTATAAAACAACATTAAAAAACTTTTTAAGAACTTTAATGCAATTAAGTATTAAAGCACAACAATTAAAGCTTTAATGATTTACATTTGTATTATGTAAATCCTTGACGCCTCCATGTTAATTTGTATGTAACAATCCCATCACACTTAAGATTCATTGACATTGTATTAAAAGAATGAGTCAACAGTCTTCCACCAGTCAAGTTCATACAATTGTTACGTAACACACGACCAAGTCACTTTCCCAAGACATGGCTATAGCAGCAAATATAACCTGCTTTCCAACGTTGCCGTTATTAAAAATTTGCAAAAGAAACAACGAATTTGGTATGAAATTAATTATACACCTAAAACTATAGTTCTTATTATAAAAATTGAAAGACTCTTTGTTTGACCTCCGGACAGTGCGGACGTGCGTAGAGGACTACAAAGTTCTTCCCAGAGTGGCGGCTAGAGGTGTCGTACGAACGTTTTTTACCTTCAGGGATCAAGGAAAGATTCACGCTAAATTAACGGCATCTTTGTTCTGGATCTAAGCGCTGTGAGCGAAGATTCCTATAAGCTGATGGTATCCTGTTTGGTGGTGAACACGAGGTATTTCTCAAATGGCGGGAAATAGATGAGCGTGCCATGGGAACTGTCAGTAGTGAAAGTGAAGGTTATACGTAACACCAGTAGCAGATCTTAATTTGACAGCCGACAATTTATGCATTGCATCGATTGTAGAATTATTTTTGTTTTCTTTTTGGAATTTCTGGGAGCTACGAGCTCGATTATCCAGATTTTCCACCGAACGAAGGGGGAGAGTGGTGGATTGGCCCTGAAGGGACCAAAACCAAGAAAAAAATAGAATAGAATAGAATAAAAATTGAAACACCTTCAAATACTGTAGCAAACTTAGCCAAATTCAGCTGTTTGATATACAATAATATTTGCTATAACTGATGAGACTTAAAACAGTAAACAAGAAGCTTTTGCAATTTTATTAATTAGGTATAACTACCGTGAGAATTTGCACAATCGGCAGTATCTTTGGATATGCTTCTAAGTAAATACCACAGTTTTACAAAAAAGTTTGTGGTCCGAAGACTGACCTAAGATCTTCATGTTTTTGGGGTCACTGAATTCGAATCTGGGGTCGGTTTGACCCCATCAGGTTATGGTCAAGGTAATTTCAGGGTCAAATCATTAAAATTCATCGAAAATAGATTACAATCGTATATTAATGCTTTTGGAGTCGCTGAATCCGAATCCGTAGTCAGTTTTACACCATCAGGTAATGGTCAAGGTCATTTTAAGGTTAAATCATCAAAAGTCAACAAAAATAGATCCAAAACGTGAAATCTTTATGTTTTTGGGGTCGCTAAATCCGAGTCCAGGACTCAATTTAACTACGGATTTGGATTTAGCGACCCAAAACACCTTAAGATAATCATGATTTTGGTCCAGTTACAATAACTTCTAATGAGTTGACCTTGATATGACCTTGATCTTAACCATCATAGGGTCAAATTAACCACAGTTTGGGATTCAGCGGCCCCAAAGACATAAAGATACCATGATTGTGGTTTATTTCCATAAAAATCAACGACTGCATGGCCATGACCTGATGGGATCAAACTGACTCCGGGTTCGGATTCAGCGATTTCAAAAACATAAAAATGCCACGACTGTGGTCCCTTTTCTATGAATTTTAATGATTTGACCCTAAAAGAGACTTTAACCCAAACCTGATGGAGTCAAACCGACCCCAGATTCGGCATCAGCGACCCCAAAACAAAAAAAATACCCTGGTGTGGTCTTTTGGACCTTTAACTTTTTTTTACTTGTTGGGCTGAGATTGGCCTTAAAATGACCTTGACTGTAACCTGATAGGGTCAAACCGATCCCAGATTCCAAAAACATAGAGATACTATGGTCTAGTCTTTCGGACCACCAACTGAGAGGCTGTCTAACGGTTGTCTTTGGGGAATTGCATCCCAAGCAACTTAAATTGTATTTCACAACTTTGTTGAAAACAAAGTACGTGGTCCATTTAACACTACATAATAATGCTCTTGAAATTTTCATAATTTGCATTGTTGCTAAACTTATGTGTGTTTCATTTTCGTGTGTTTTGATACAATATTTATAGGTGTTGCGATTTTTATGATAAGCTTAAGCAAGGATAAGTTTGAACTGTGACATGATAAGACAGAGACTAAAAAATTTTTTGAAATTGCTTTCAAATGTGATAGGCATAAGAAATGCTCTGGACTGGATGGAATACTAGCAGTTGTTGAAAAAATGTTGTACCAAACTAAAGGCCTCTTACAAATAGGTTGCAATAAATATTTTTAAAAATATCACCCTAGTTTTTACTCAAAGGACTACATGTATTTCAGCAATCTTGCAACTTCTGTTTTATATAACTAAAAGACGTCTGTTGAGTTTCACTGTATTTTTAAGATAAATGTTTGATAAGTCTGCGGTAAATTCATTTATTAAAGAATATCCGTGAGACCACTGGATTCCGAATAAAGTTATGTTAATACCGTAGTTGCTGATTTCTGAACCAATTATTTTTAAACAATAAAATAAACACACTTTTATGCTTGTAAACACTCCACAAATGCAGCTTAAAATATTGCATTCCTGGAAAATCATTAGGTCTTTCACTAAATCAATCTCATTCTGTCGACAATCAGTTAAAACAAAATACTTTATTTTGTATACAACTTCTGCTTTTAATGCTTTTTATTTTATTTTTATTATAAATGTTCTTTAAGTTGGATCTTCTTCAAGACTTATACCAACACGTTTCAATTTAGCATCTCATCTTTCCAATATAGACACGGAAACTGTAATCATTTTACAATTTTAACATTCGTTTATTAATTTGTTTTTATGCTTCATCTTTAAAAACATATTTTATTTCTAACACTGCACAATACTTTTTTTCCTCTTAGATGATTACTCTTACAGTTTTTTTTAAATGGATGCAGTCCAACCAGGTCTCATTAAATAAAATTAGTGGTTTTTGATGTATTTTTAACACGCTTTTATTAGCTTGGGTTGTATGTATGTATGTATGTATGTAACGGAATCTTAAGGTTTAATTTTCACCAACTCCAGCGATTCGATTTCTTTAAAACTTAGCACACGTATCAAGGACCCATGACAATGCAATAATCTGCAAACAGTATCCCGTTATCCTGATTAGGATCGCCAGGATAAATAAATTCTTTTATAGATTTTCTGTAGGAGAGTAACAGAGAAAGAGCTAGTGCGCGATCTGCGCATGCGTGCAGTTTCGGACGTACTCTCAGCATAAGGCTGACAGAAACTTGTTCGGAGTCGTTGCGTTCTGAAACTCCATGCAACAGTGAAGCTTTAAATGAAATGATTAGATTACGAAATAGTTCGTGAAACATTTCAATATCACATGTCCGCAGAAAACTAATTGATATATCTAACTAAAAAATGAAAAATAAATAATAGTTTAAAAAAACTAAAAAACACGCTTTTATATGCAACCGAACTAAAAATTAGAAACTAATTTTCATTACAAGTTTGTATTACAGTAATAAAAGGTCAAACAATGAATCATAATTATATACATCAAAATAGAATTATAACAAAATTTAAGATAATAACAGAATAATTCACTTCAGAATAAAAGCGTGAGGTGCTTAATATATTAAAATGTTATAATTATTTCATTTGTAAATATCTATAAGGAAAAGTTATGAAAAAATAGTAAAATGCACCCACGCTTTTTACTCTGAAGTGAAATATTCTGTTATTATCTTAAATTGTATTATAATTCCATTTTGAGTTATATAATTATGATTCATTGTTTGACCTTTTATTACTGTAATACAAACTCTTTGTAATGAAAAATTATTTTCTAATTTTTAGTTCGGTTGCATATAAAGCGTGTTTTTAGTTTTTTTTAAACTAATATTTATTGCTTTCTAAATAAGTATCCGTGTTTAGAATTTGGTAATTAGCTTATAATTTTTATCTAATGCTAAAAAAACAATTTGCAACTTGGACGGTTTTCTGCAATAAACTAGAAATTGGTAGGTGCGTATATCGATATCTAAAGAATTTTCAAAATACTTAAAAATCATTGTGATCTGTGATGCACATAAGATATATATAGTTTTCGTTATATTTTGCTGCGTGAGCAAAAATCTGTTGTCAGTTTTACTCAATAACTTTTCGGTCGTCAGAAAATCGCCTAAAGTTGCGAATTTATTTTTTGTTTAACCAGAAAAAATTGCGTCATAATGATCAAACAATTACTATAGATTTATGGTCTCTAGATTCGCTATTTCTTTTTACAGGATGCTGTAATCTTCTTCATTTCACTGAACCACTCAATGAAAAAATCGCTTTGAGAAGCAGATGGAAATAATGAAAAACGTTACTTGCTAATTATCCCAACAATTATATCTTAAATTTGTCAATAAAATTTTATAGGTAATATTTAGAAACCTAATTTGTTTACTACTTTAAATGCAAAGTTTTACAGTCACTTGAATAAATTACCCACATTAACATTAAATTTACATCTTCAGCAAATAAAAGAGTTTAAATGTCACCTAATCAGCGGTAACAGCTGACAACAGCGTTTCACGGCAATGGTCACTCAATGTTACATAAAAGGAGAGTTTTTGTAACCTTTTATGGTTGGTAACATAAAAATGTCCGTGGTTTCTCTAGACAAAACAAAAGAAGAAATGTTACATTTCGTGTTTTATTACAGGTTCTGATGTACTTAACAGTATTTAATGCTTTACAATGTATTAATGTGTGTGGTAATAGTAACTATTGCTGCTAATGCAAGATGTTCTGGAGTAACAGGAGTTCAAATATAATCAGGAATTTTATACGACACTTAAAAAAACGCGTCAGTGAAGAGGGTCAAGGTGAATAATGTAAAAACCAGGAGTTTTTTTCTTAACTCTTATTAAACGGAGATAACGTTTCGTATACAGAGTTTTTAGTAACTTTAGCGACTAACCTAAAGAGGTGATTTAACAATAAAAAATAGGAACAAAACTTTATATCAGAGACAAGAATGAGACGAGCAACTAAATGTAAATAAATTATCCGAGAGAGAGATAGCAGCTGGGCCTTCCTTGTCTGTCTTCAAAGAAGGTAAACGCAGATGGCGCGTGAGTCGGCTTTATCGTTTGCCCGCCAAATTAAAATTATATAGCTGTGCTATTTTTGCCCTTAATGTTAGGTACTTGTTTTTGTTTCCTATTAATATAAAATATTGGGGTTTAGTTCAAGAATTACACACACCTAATTAAAAATGTCATTTATTTGGTTTTTATAAAGATTTTTTCTTACAGATAACCATGTCAATATTACCTTAAATTATCTGTTGAAAAGCAAAATTTAATATATACACTGTGATCACTAATAAAAGTCAATATTCAAAGTCCAATTAAAGGTAAAAAACCACGAAACACACAATAAATCACAGAAAATGTAAACAAACTGTCCAAACCCATTGAAAATATCAAACACAAATATCGAATAACATTTCGGCGTGACGTGAGTTATTATTACTTTTATTATATTGTGTAAGAGCAGAATAGTTCTTCATAATGTATAAAAATTTTTATTTTCTTAAAATGTTAAATAAACTTTTTAATTTTATTCTGGAGAAAAGCCAAATAATATTTTGTTTAAATTTAATCTCCCAGAAAACAAATAAAGCATAAAAAGAGGATCATTGTCATTTAAAAAATAAGGAGGTTATGATTTTTGTTGCAATAGAATGCCGGTGCTGCAAAAAGTTTTAATAAATAAAACATTTGTATAAAGTGGTAATTTAGGAAATTTTTATACGGTCCTAGAAAAAAAAGTATTTAACATATGCAAAAAGTGTCTTTTTTACTCATGGGATTGCTGCACTCGCCTGACGCCTTGTGCTGTCAAACTTCCTATTCGTAATTCACTTTATGCATTTGTAACATAAATTACTATTTTTGAAACAAAAATAAATTTGCTTCATATTTTTCTAATTTTTCTTTTGTTAAAAACTAAAGTTTTACTGCGACCAGATCTACATCTGCATAATTTAAATCTGTAATAAAAGCTAATGAACTCACACACAAAAGCGTATTCATTTCACATTTAACCTGTTTTTGCGATAGTACTGTTTCGTCATAGAGGAAAATCATGTTACAAAATTAAATGAAATTCAGGTCGACTTTCAGTAAATAAAACGTCAAATTAAATTAACTATTTCTTTGGTTTATTTATTTACAGCTGCGTTATAAAAGTAAAAAATTAAGAATCTTTTGTTCACTTCCCACGAAAAATTATCGCATATGCTTGATTTTCTTCAGAAGCTACTATAGAAAAATGCTTTGATTTAAATGGCCTTATCTCTTTAATAACTAGGTTATCAAGACAAAAAAATTCAGAAAAGGTTTAGCTACAACTTTGGCTTAACCAATGTCAGGTACTGTTAACTATATATACATTTTCCATGGTAAGGCATCTAAATGTCTTGCATAAAAAAATTGTAAAGTAGAAATTTTAACAACAAAATTTAGAATTTCTAGATAAAATTTTAGAAAATTTTCTAAAAAAAATGGAGGATATTTAAGAAAATTAAGTTTCTTTCTCCAATGCATTTTATTATTTTTTCACCAAAGTATACCAAAGTGAATTGGTCACAAAATGGTCACTAAGTGTGATCAATTTGTCATCCATACACCAACTTTTCCAGCGTGTTTAAAATATCAAGGTCATCAAAAAATTCTTAGCGCCTTAAAATAATTATACATGGCTCAATCAAAATGATGCAATAGGTCACAAATGGTCAGAATTGGTCAATATGATTAATTATTTGGTTAGGAAGATTAAAATAATTCTGTATTAAATAAAGACATTTAGTGACGAGAAAATTTTGTGAGCGGCTCAAAATTAGAAATGTTAGATTTAAAAAACACATTTTAAAAGCTAGTTACAATTAGAAACTTGGTCATAGGTATTTAATATTTGGTCAAAGATGGTGAAATAAATATAAAGGGTTTAAAATTTCAAGGTTACAAATTGCTACATATATATGCTTAGCACCTCAACATCAACATTCGGAGGTTGTTTCATGCTGTAACAATGTCTCCCCGTGGCCTAGTGGACAGAGCTTTGATCTTCGAAGCCAGAGGTCGGCGGTTCGATTCCCAGCGGGGAGACATATTTAGGTAGTAGTTATTTAAAATAACGACCGTGGTGGCACTACCGCGTTGTCTAAAAGGTGCTGTGAAATGCAACTGCATGTTTCAGTGCTTGGACAACGTTGACGGAACAGGGGGAACGATGGGTTAAACATCTAATAACCCGACACCCACGGTACTCTGGTATTTAGGCATAGACCTTCGTGGGATGTCAAAAAGATAAAAAAATTGGTCATTGGGGCACAGTAATTGGTTAACAATAAAATTGAATTAAGAGATTTTATTTCAAATATATGTACAGAATGGTTTCATACTGATTTTTTTGAAAAACATAGGAAGTCCCTTAATATCAATATTCAGAGCAATGCTACATAAATTGGTCACGATAGGTCAGTCGGTCTCAGTGACTTACCGACCAATCGTAACCGATTCGTCACCAAGTTTTGTAGCATAGAATGACCTTAATATTTTAAGCCCGCTAAAAAGTTGGTGTATGGATGACCAACTCGTCACACTTAGAGACCACTTATGACCAATTCGTGATCAATTCGGAGCTGTTTTTTAAACCTAAAATTTCACATTTTGGGCCGTTAAATAGATGAGGCTATAGAAGCCATGTCTCACTTCCCAAATAAAGCAGCCTTAAGTAAAGTGGACACATTTTCAATAACGGAAATCGGGATAAGTGAAATAAGGTAGATTTTTTTCCCAAATTTTTGAATGGCAAAAAAATGGTCCTTACTTTCATTGGGGAATTATCATTGATTCCCCAAAGTCATCACCTCAGCGAAAAAACCTGTCTCCCACCACAAGTCGATACTTTTTCAAAAAAAAAAAAAAAACGGGACATTTTCCCAAATCGGCGGGACGTGGGACAAACCTCCAAAAGCGGGACTGTCCCGCCAAAATCGGGACGTGTGGTCACTTTAGCCTTAGGGTAGGTTTATTTTTGAGCGGCGAGAAACGAGGTTAGCAGCGTGGTGCGACAAAATAGCCTTTATGTTACATAATTATAAGGTGGCTTCGGTCGAACCCCGCTGCTTACCTCGCTCAAAACCGCTCCAACATAAACACAGTTGTACCCTCGTTTTACACTAAGCCGGATTCGCCGGACAAAGTGTTGTGTGTTATATGGAACCTTTGAGTTTGCCGCCTTCCCGGATTCTTAACGTGTGAAAGATCTTATAAGGCTCCATGCACTTCGATAGCCGCTAATGTAAAAAGGCAGTTACTCTCGTTTCACATTAGCGGGAGTCGGAAAGTCGGTGACGGACCAACGGTATCGAGGTGTATAAAGTCTTATGGGGCTTTTCACACGCTAAGAATCTGGATAATCGGCGAGCTCTCATTGGGCTCCATATAATTTTTTACTACTCTTTCCGGCCCAGCTTGCCAAGTGTAAAACAAGGGTTACTTACTGTAACATAAAGGTACTTTTGTCGAACCGCGCTGCTATTCTCTCCGAAAACCTCCACAACATAAATACAGCCTTATATAGAAAAATAATAATTAAATTTCAGCAACGCGCTTGCTCCCAGAGTTAGGTCGAATACTGAAATTTGGTATTCGAATACGAATACCGGAAAAAGAAAGTATTCGAATAGCGAATATGTGAATACTTGGAAGAAAAAGTATTTGAATACTCGGTATTCATAAATACCGCGATTGGGTATTCATGAATACTGAAGAGCAAAAAAACCTCCCTTCTCTTAAAAAGCAACTCATTTTAATTTTTTACGTTTTTCCATAACAAAAATGCAGTGGCATACCTTGTTCTTGCTTAAAAACTAATCATTTCAAGCATACAAGACGTCTCCCAAATTTTCCAAAAATAACTTTTCTACTTTTTAAACTATTTACTTCACTTTTGGAATGGGGATACATGTACATACTATCTTCGATTTACCAGATAGTCATGATTTAAACTGACATAATAAAATTTATTATACACATCCCTTTTGTGTAAAATGGAGATTAATACATATTAGTCTAACCTAATACATAGAAAACATAGTTTGCAATGTCACTTTTTATATGTTGTACCAAGTTACTTGTTTTTGTTAATGGTAAAACCCCAAAGAAGTTAAAATAATTAATTTAGATATATTTTTGTTTGCAAAAATAAATGTATATCTGTTCAAAATTATTAACCTATTAGAACCATAGAAACAACAGATCAAGATTTAAAAAACATATTGAATTACATTTTTTTTTAATTTGTAAAACTAACTTTCTAAACTGTTAGTTTGCAAATGATGATATATATGACTTATATCAAATTTTACCCTGTCGTCGGCAAAACCACCGCGAACATGTTTTAATCCGCTTAAGATGCATAAGAAGTAACGTAATATTCATAAAATAAGCAAACAGTATTTAAATTCAGGATTTGAATACCAGAATATAGGTATTTGAATATCAGCATTCGAATACCGGTATTCGAATACCAGTACTCGAATACCAGTATTCGAATACTAGAATATTCAAAAACGATATTCAGAATAAAAATACCGAATACTGACCAAAAAAATATTCCGTCGATTACCGAATACCAAACACATATTTCTATTCGAATACCGCATAAATGTATTCTGAATAGTATTCAGATTACCGAGTATTCGACAACTACCCAACTCTGCTTGCACCTTAAGTATTTTCAATATATTTTATTAAAATAACCTGTAATGTTTTTCACCTTGAGACACTGCATTTGCAGAAAAATTGCGACTTAACTGGTAAGTCATAAACAAAAATTTATTTGCTAAATATAGTAATAGGTGACCTAGCAATTTTTAATGCAAATTGACCTTGGTTAATAGATTTAACCACGTTTACTTAACAAGCTTAAGCCGCGTCCACATTAGTAAATAAATGTGTTGTATGTTGAATCTAGAATTCGGCGCAAATATTGCAGCGCGGCCAAATTTCACGTTCTACCCACGTTCAATTTTACGTTGTGTGTCTTGCGTTCGTGCTCAAAACGTGTGTGATCTTATGCGTTGCATACTATTTTGCTATTCTGGATTTGTTTATATTTTTCGCCAAGTATTTTATATTTTGTAAAAGATAAATTTAAATAAAGAGGATGTTGATACAAAAATATCAAAAACAAAAGACTTTTATGGGATCCAAGCGATAAGTGGCATTTTCATAAAAACAAAAAAGAATAAATGCTTGGGAAGAAATCGCAAAATGTGTTATACGTATTATTTCCAATGAAAATTCAGTTTTTATTAACGTTTTTGCCTTACAGTTGTTGTTTTTGAAAGATAATAAATTTTAAAAAATAAAAATTAGGTTTTATTACCACATTATCTTTACATAATCTTTTAGAACGTCAATTAAAGCACTGCATACTTCTGGAACTATCAATGATATGCTTTGTTTGGATATTTTAAAAAGATATTGAAGGCTTGTATATGAATCTCCAGTAGCCATAAAAAGTAATGTGACAGCTAACCTTTTCTTCACGGATATGGCTTCTCTAAGCTTGGTGTCCTTTTGATAATCTTTGGTCCAATCTTATTTAATAAAATCTAAAAGTCATTTGTAGATATACGCAAAAATTTTTGAAATGCCCAGTACTTTCATCCAAGGATAGCAAGGATTGCGTTAACGTAAATACGTCCACACAGAAACAATATTGCGGCGCAATCTCTTTGATGTTGAAAAAAACCGACAACCGACGGATCGCGTGCGTTGAATGTCGCGAAAATTTTCGCGTGTGTTTCTATGCGGCGAACTCGTCTACACTTGCAAAAATTTGAAACGCACATACAAATTTGTGTTGCATGTCGCACACAACGTAAATTTTACTAGTGTGGACGCGGCTTTATATGAGCACTATTAGGGTTTATTGTTTAATACAGCGAGAAATATTATAAACGCATACCTAACCATAGGATTTAATAAATACTATCATTAATTTAATGCATACCAATATATTTTAACTAACCATAACTAAATTTTAATCAAATTTGTAATGAGAATTTTATTAATTTATTTTTTAATCGTTTTTAAGTAGTCTGACCAAAAAGTAAATTAGAAAAAGTAATGGTTTAAACAGGTTCAATATAGGCACATAGGCGTACTCAGGAAGGGGGCAAGCCACTGATTTCTATGGATTGCCAATGTTATTACCTGCGCGAAACAAAGTTAAACGCACAGGGTTGCCAGATTTGGGGATTTTCCCCAAAAATCAGGGTATTTTTTAGTTTGGGTATTTTTTCTGGAAATTTCTTTTGGGGAAAATGAGTTTCATTTGGGGAATTCAGGAAGATTTCATGAATAAATTCTAATTTTTATTAAATCAAATTATTCCCAATCTATTATTTATTAGTGGCGCGTAGCGCTATCTTATGTTAATGCATTAAACAAATTACCTAACTATTAGTTTTGTCAAAATTGCTTATTAGTGGCACCATCTCATGTTGATGTATTAAACAAATTAAACAAAAAATTAGGATAGTATATTATCGACCCAGCAGCGTTCGGCGTGTTTTTAGTATGGATGGTGGAGGGGAGGATAACCATCTTTTGTGGTTATCCTCCCTCCACCATCCACAGTTATCGGTATCGATAACCCTGCCTGGCATGGGATTCCCAAACGCGTCTTTTATTTACTTTACTGTAGTTGTTGTGTTGAACAAATGAGCTATGTTATAGCTATATTTTAATTAGTTATTTGAAGTAATACCATAATGTCTAATAAATACAAAAGTGTGAAGATTTTTTCGTTAGAAAGACTATTTTCAGGGATTTCATGTGCATGAAGAACATCGGTTGATTATTTAAAAAAGGGGGATTTTTGGTTTTGAGTCGCAAATTTAGGGGATTTTTAAAAATCAATTGGGTAAATTGCGCTGACTGATCTGGCAACCCTGTAAATGCAACTGGTGCCAAACAAACTATCCGCATTATCGGAAAGCATTTGTCGACGGCGTCCTGGTTTTCTGTTCGAAGTACGGTAGCTAATGAGCGTTACGGTCAGACCGCGGACGAAGGGTACGGGGTGCCGGTGTTTGTATTTTGCCACGGCTTTTAAGTGCGCATGTTCGTCCACCCATTCATTTGTATACTGCGCGAGGTCGTAAAAATCCGAAAAATGCTTCTTGCCACTGCGGATCTAAATGTCTGTTATCTATGGGGCAAGCGCGGAACTAGAATTTTCAATTTTTATCTGAAAAGTAATACTATATACGATTATATACCAAATCCTATTGCCAACACCGTTTGGGATAGTCTCTCTACCCCATGTATATTTTTTGTGTCTTTAATCAATTTTTAATGACATGTCCTTAATTTCGCCAAATTATCTAATTAAAAAATAAACTAGATTGTTAAAATTTTTCTTTTCGACAGAGTATTATTTCAATACTCGTAATTTGACAACGAGATTTGATCAAATTTAGAAAAAAAAATTAGAAATAGATAATTTAAAACTTAGGTTTTGTCTGGGGTAGAGGAGGAAAGTAGAGAAAGAGAGAAACAAAATATGTACCTTTTTTCGCAAATTTTAAAATAAAAAATGTCTTTACCAAAGTATTTCTCTTGTGGCCAATGGCATCTAGTATACCGGTTAAACTCACATTTTGTTTTAGATTCTAAATAAACCCTGTTATAGTTAGACCCATATTTATTTCATTCTGAAAGCGATGCCGCCAAGTACACAAAAAATGATAAAGCAAATAAACCCTTTTTGTGAACAATGATTTATTGCAGCAAAAAATATTCAACCCGACGACTAAGCTACGCGTTATAGGTTTTATGGCACGTCAGAGACGAAATAAGAGGATGTTTTGTAAGTACGTGATGCGTGTTTTCGCAATATTTTTATTTATTTGTCTAAAAAATATGTAATCAGACTCTGTTAGAGGCTATGTGCTTACGAAAGGTTTGTTTACTTTATTATTTTTGTGTACTTGGCGGCATCGCTTTGAGAATGAAATAAATATGGTTCTAACTATACACATTTTACAGTATAGGGATAATACGGAAATAAAAGATAAATTAACTTTTTTTTTATTATCACAACCTTAAAATCACTTTCAGTTTAATCGGAAATATCTAAAAATTTTCCATTTTAAGTACAAGTGTCTACTTATTTTTTAATTTGTAGTCTCTTTTTTTATTGTCGACCCAAGATTTATTAAAAAAATTAAGTACTGCGCTTTGAGAAATTTGTTTTGGCTTTGAAAATTTAAAAATACCTATTTTACTTCAAATTTTAGATCTACACAAAAATACTTTTTTAAATGACATTAAAAATCGCAAGTATTCCAATTTGAGAACGTAACATTAAAAATTAAGTTTTTAGTATATTTTTTTAATTTTAAATAAAATATTTTAAGGTTTATAGTTTATTTTTCTCTTTTAATAATAAAACAGTTATTTTTTTTTAAGATTTAACATTTAAACAATATACGGTGGTGTTTGGTTTTCGTTGCAATTGCATGGTATCTTGGTTATTATTAGAGATAGAGACTTGCAGTTTTTGCAAAGTGTTGCTACTTTTTAATAAACAAAAGATGGCACTAAACGATCTTTCATGGTCCTCTTACTTTTTGATACTCGGAGCATTTTTTTCCATTTTTGGACCCCTCGTATGCAAAATTCGTTTTTTCCATTTTGGGACCCTCCTCGTATTTTAGTTGTGCAATTGCAACGATATCCGGACACCCTGTAAATATAGCATTTACATTGCGCACATGGCAGCAAAAAATACTCTTTATTGCCGGCGTCTGAGAAGTAAAACGTTAACGTTACGAAGTCTGTCCATAAATATTATTTAATGCCGTTTGACGTTCATGAAACTGTCTAATTTTTAAACGCCTATTATGATAATATGCGAAATGAGATGTGTATTGTATAAGAAACATAACAATGTCGCCAGCACCATTTCTGATAATATTGACATATACAGGGTGGCCCACCATATTCGACACGGTCTGTAGCTGGATAAACATGGGTTTTTTAAAAAGTAAATACTGCAACATATACAGGTCGGATAAGGCCACAGTATAAAATTATTTTACTCTATACAGGATGTCTCAAAAAAGTGTGACGTATCAAAGTTATATTTTTTTATATGGAATACCCTATATTTTATGACGGTTTTAAATTCTACATAAAAAAATAATGTAAGTTTGTTAATAGTACCAAGTGTCTAATTTTATTCATTTTTGTGATATTTAATTTTTTTTAAATGCAGGGGTGCTATTAAATTAATTTTATTTTAACAATATAAACTCCTTAAACTTTAAAATTTGTTACAAGATTAGGAAAAGTCTGCCTTATCATACGTA
The DNA here is from genome assembly GCA_014170235.1 of Listronotus bonariensis. NCBI lineage: Eukaryota > Metazoa > Arthropoda > Insecta > Coleoptera > Curculionidae > Listronotus > Listronotus bonariensis. The sequence goes on from JACEGR010000563.1 coordinate 112,140, forward strand.
GGTCATATCGAGATCATAGATTATACAGGGTGATCAAAAAATAATTTCAATTTTTTAGAAAATCAAAGCAATATCTCTCTTATTTTAAATGGAACACCCTCTATTTTTTACACCACATGATGACAAACCAAATGCTCTTTCAAATGGTGTATAGGTTGCCTATACCTATATTTTATACTTTTTAAGTAAATTCCGTTTTAACATATTTTTATTCCAAATGTCTATTTAAATGTAAGTAGGCTGTGATATAGCTGTGCCTATTTGCTAAGCCGTTATTGCAAAATGTAAATTTGTTGGAAAAAAGCACAAAATTAAAAGATTTTGTAGTATCTGCCACTATTTTTAAAATTCACAAAAAAATCATTAGTTGCCTATAAATAATGCTACTTCCAATAACACTTATTTCAGCTGAATGTGGTAATGATAAAACTTGTGATTTTAAACAATCCTAATAACGCCTCTGGTCAGTTATGACGACATTCTGTGACCTATAACTCGTTTCTTCCATTATCCATAATCACTGTGTCAAATTTTTTAAAGCAACTATTAAGGTTATCAGATGGTTTCTCCTGGAATATTTTTCAGGATTAACTCTAGACTAAAGTAAACCATTTTTTCACATTCTACCAGTATTATATGATCTTGTTGTTGTAGAAGAAGGGTTTTTAATTAAAATAATTGAAATTTCTTTTAAACTGACTAAAACACTAGTAATGAATAAATGGTCGTTGTTATTTTCTTAAGAAAAATATTAATGGCTGCTATGTCACAGCCAACTTTAATTTAAATAAACATTTGGACTAAAAATTTGTAAAAACAGATTTTACTAAAAAGCACAAAGCAAGCTTATACACAATTTGAAAGAGTATTTTATTTGTCATCATGTGACGTAAAAAAATTTTTCTGAAAAATTGAAATTATTTTTTGATCACCCTGTACAATATTTGATCTTGATTTGACCTACGTATGATATGGAAGACTTTTTCTAATCTTGTTACACATTTTAAAGTTTAAAGTGTTAAAAGTGTTAATGTAAAATTAATTTAATTTTACCTCTGCATTTTAAAAAAAAATCAAATATCACAAAAACGCATAAAATTAGACACAGTACTATAAACAAACTTGAGTTATTTTTAAAGTAGAATCTAAAACCATCATTAACTATAGGGTGTTCCATTTGAAAAATATAACTTTGATACGTCACACTTTTTGAGACACCCTGTATAGACTAAAATAATTTTATACTGTGGTCTTATTCGACCTGTATATGTTCCAGTATTTACTTTTTTAAAAACCCCATGGTGATCCAGCTACAGACCGTGTCGAATATGATGGGCCACCCTGTATTGTTTTTCCCAGAAATCCCTCATAAATGATTTGAAAAAAGTGAGACATATTTAATAGGTAAAACAGTGGATGTATTAACTTACCTTTTAAGCGATTGGTGCTTTCCTCCATTAATACTCAACTTAGGCTTTCCCTTATCCGTACTCGTACTAGTAGGAGTCATAGAACTAAAACTAGCCGTAGCCGTAGTATCACTCACAAAACTACTCACACTTGTCTCCTTACTAATTGGCGTGGAACCGGTTTTTCCATTCGTTAAAATTTGATTGCCCGGATTACTGTTTCCATTAACCGGATTACTGTGGCCATTCGGATGATGTCCGTTTTGATTTTGGTGGTGGAGGGAGAGTTGAAGGTGGCCCTTGGGGGCCGGTGGTGGTTTGTCCTCCACCGGGAGCATGTAAGAGAGCATGGTGAGGTTGCAGGGAAGTAGATCGTGTTACGAAGTTGGCGAAGTCATTTTTTGGGTTAGTAATCTGAAAAGACAAAAAAAATGGTTTTATGCTGGAGTGTTTTGGAAAATCCTGTATATGTATACAGAGTGTCTCTAAAAGGTCTACACAAAAAGTAACACAATTTCTATCGGTCAAAATACAATGATTTAAGCCAACCTACCTTTGTGGAAAATTTAATCTTTGCGAAATACTGGGTATCAAAGTTTTCCTTTATTTTACTTTACTTGTTCTTAAATATCATTTTTATTACTTAATTTGTTTTTTTTTATGTTCCAAATGACATAGTTTTTTTTTGCATTATATAGCTCCCGTGTCAATGTTTTAGTCTTTTACACTTTCTAAACAGTAAAAATCGCTACGACCAACCGTTTTTTAGATATTGCGGATTAAAACGTTGTATTCCATACAACCAATATCCTTTGTATTCCTTTATGCTTTATCTAGGCCACTAAATTTCATAAACCTGAATTTTGTTAAAAAGATGCCAATATTAGAAAACACATTTAAAATAACTAAAACAAAATGGAAACTTTGACACCCTGTATCTCGTAAACGAATAACTTTTGATAAAGATAAATTGCGTTGGATCGTTTTATTTTGACCCAAATAGTGGTAGTATATTTTACTCATCATATATATATATATATATATATATATATATATATATATATATATATATAATAATAAAATAATTTTTATACTGTCGCCTTATCCGACCTGTATATGTTGCAGTATTCACTTTTAAAAACCCCATGGTTATCCAGACTACAGACCGTGTCGAATATGGTGGGCCATACTATATATATATATATATATATATATATATATATATACTGCAACATATACAGGTCGGATAAGGCGACAGTATAAAATTATTTTACTCTATCAGGGTGTCTCAAAAAAGTGTGACGTATCAAAGTTATATTTTTTTAAATGGAAAACCCTATATTTTATGACGGTTTTAGATTCTACAAAAAAATAATTTAAGTTTGTTAATGGTACCAAGCGTCCAATTTTACTCGTTTTTGTGATATTTGATTTTTTTTAAATGCAGGGGTTCAATTAAATTAATTTTATTTTAACAATATAAACTCCCTAAACTTAAAATTTGTTACAAGATTAGGAAAAGTCCGCCCTATCATACGTAGGTCATATCGAGATCATAGATCATAGTAAGTCACCCTAAATTTTTTACACCGCATGATCACAAATCAAATACTCTTTTAAATGGTGTATAGGTTGCCTATACCTATCTTTTGTGCTTTTTAGTAAAATCTGTTTTTACAATATTTTTAATCCAAATGTTTATTTAAGGAGTATTTTATTTGTCATCATATAACGTAAAATAATACAGGGTGTTCCATTTAAAATAAGAGAGATATGGCTATTTGATTTTTTCTGTAAAATTGAAATTATTTTTGATCACCCTGTAGAATATTTGATCTTAATTTGACCTACGTATGATATGGCAGACTTTTTCTAATCTTGTTACACATTTTGAAGTTTAAAGTGTTAAAAGTGTTAAACTAAAAATCAATTTAATTTTACCTCTGCATTTTTCAAAAAAATCAAATATCACTAAAACGAATAAAATTAGACACTTAGAAACTTGAGTTATTTTATAAAGTAGAATCTAAAACCGTCATAAAATATAGGGTGTTCCATTAAAAAAATAACGTAATTTTGATACGTCACACTTCTTTGAGACACCCTGTATAGACTAAAATAATTTTATACTGTGGTTTTATCCAACCTGTATATGTTCCAATATTTACTTTTTTAAACCCTCATGGTTATCCAGCTACAGACTGCTGTTGTCGAATATGGTGGGCCACCTTGTATATATATATATATATATAACAAAAAAATTAATACTATCACTGCAAAATAATTTATCTTTGTTGAATTAATTAAAACCAAAAATCTATAACGTACAAATTTATTAAAAGCACTATATAATTAACACCAGGCAAGTTGTTCAACTCAAACTGACTAATTATAATAATTATTACTTTTTATAATGTTAATTATTATGCGTAACTTTTCGGGTACTACCTACTTATTTCACCTTGACAAAGCATTTTGTTAATTTCCTATAGTTTTATTACACTATACACGTTTTTTAAAGGTGTTATTAGTCATAAGTTTACAATCTCAATAATAAATATTAATAACTATAATAAATAGCACTCTAACAAATTTTTATGCTGTAACCTGGTGTGTTTTACATAAAGATAAAGATTAAACGTTTTTGATACCTCATATAAAAGTAGGCGTTACAGTTAATATATTTTTTTTCTGAAGATTATCGGATTCTTATGTTACTGAAAAATAAATATGAAATACTTTTTCTTGATCGTACTTTTTAAATTTTGGTTTTAAATATTTTATCTCTGTGTCAGTAATGAACTGAACTTCATAATAAGAACACTAACGAACATATTCATACCTCCATATATGAAAACGGCGCTCTAACCCATCCTGTCAATGTCAAATGTTACTGGTGTCGGTCTGGGCAAAACGCGTCACCTCAGTCGGACAAGCTTACCACATGTTTTATATGCAATTTTGAAATATTGTGCCAAAAATTGTAAGGATTTTTGGCACAGTGTTTAAAAATTGCATGTAAAACATTATGGTAAACTTGTCACCATAAAGGGGCACGTTTGCTCAGACCGACATCCGTAACATTTGACATTGACAGGTTGTTTTAAAGCGCCATTTAAACAGGGTGATTCAAAAATCGATCACGAAACTTAAGAGGGTGATTCTACTTGACAAAATAAGGATAGAGCTTCATATAATTTTTTTTCAAAATGTCATTCGTTTTCGAGTTACAAGCCGTCAATTTCAATTTTTATTTTGGGTTTCTCGCCATATTGCATTTATTTTTTAGCCAATCCAGTTAATATTTGGCACACAAATCGAGCTTTGCAGATTCTAAAATTTTAAGACAAAAGTACTTTTTTAAATACCGCCAGAGGGCACTTTACCTAAAACTTAAAATTTATTTACATCATAACTTTTATTTTGACAGATATCGCAAAGCTGGGGGCGCCATTTTATAGACAATTAAAAACTTAAAAAATAAGGTACTCTTTATTAAAGTCGATAAACCTCACCGTTTGGGCACCAATATGACATCAAAGTTTTCATCAATTTCAATCAAATTACCTACATACATACAGAATGTCCAGTAACTCAACCGACAAACTTTACGGGGCTATTCTACAACAGAAAATAAGTAAAAACTTCATATAAACAAATATTAAAAAAAAAAAACGATTTTGAATTATTATTATTATTATACATATATAATATATATATATATATATATATATATATATATATATATATATATATATATATATATATAAATGGTATAAATATTCGTGGTGAGACTCGTAAAAAGAACGCCCCTAAAAAGGGTTTAAAAATGTTCTTATTATGAACTCAATTTTATCACTGGCCCAAGAACTAATTGTTCTTTAGAATTTTTGGAAAAAATACAAAGAATATTAATTTCAGATATTTTCTAATATTAATATTTAAAAAAACCATCATGAATTGACTTTCAGTGATTTTCCTTCTGACACTTGTGGCAGTTCGTATTAAAAAAATGATAAAAGTGCCTCTTTCTTTTTCGTAACTTTTTTTGATGGGCCAAGTAAAGTAGCTTACAAAAAGTAAAAATCTCAAAATATACGAAAGAACATAAGATTGCAAGAAAATAAGCTGGTTGGACATCCTAAATTTCAAAACGATAAAGTAGGAAGAATTAACACAGCACCCTGGGGAGTGCTAAGTGAAGGATAGACAGTGACGGAGTAGGTTAAGTTATATATAGTAAATTTCCGTAGAACAAGCCGTTTACTTGTAATGGCGCCTTAAACAATCATTAAATTGTTTAATTTTGTCATTTAGATTCTGTATTTTTTTAACTACCATAAATAATAATGTCTTAATAAAAGAAATAATTAATCTTAAGGAAACAAATTAATTCAATTATAACTTAAAAGCTTTTTTATAAGGTTAAACGACGACATGTAATTGGTCTAATGGAAAAATGCACTCTGAATACCTTCCTGTAGCCGATCCACTAAAACAAGACCAACATAAAACGAAATTGCGTTGATAGGGAGCACCCTAATGGCATAAGGGAAACGCATTGAGCTGAATTGTCATTTTAACCTCTTGTATTGAGATTAAATATTGAATTTAAGTCGGCTTCTTGGAATATTAGAATCTAACTATTTAAGCAATAAAACTTGCAGCAATTTAATAAAAATTACGTCGTGTAAAACTACCTTTAAACAAATTAATTCAACTATAATTTGAAAGCTTTTTATAAGGTTAAACGACGACATGTAATTGCTCTAATGGAAAAATGCACTCTGAATACCTTCCTGTAGCCGATCCACTAAAACAAGACCAACATAAAACGAAATTGCGTTGATAGGGAGCGCCCTTAATGGCATAAGGGAAACGCATTGAGCTGAATTGTCATTTTAACCTCTTGTATTGAGATTAAATATTGAATTTAAGTCGGCTTCTTCGAATATTAGAATCTAACTATTTAAGCAATAAAACTTGCAGCAATTTAATAAAAATTACGTCGTGTAAAACAACCTTTAAACAAATTAATTCAATTATAATTTAAAAGCTTTTTATAAGGTTAAACGACGACATGTAATTGCTCTAATGGAAAAATGCACTCTGAATACCTTCCTGTAGCCAATCCACTAAAACAAGACCAACATAAAACAGAAATTGCGTTGATAGGGAGCGCCCCTAATGGCATAAGGGAAACGCATTAAGCTGAATTGTCATTTTAACCTCTTGTATTGAGATTTAAATAGTGAATTTAAGTCGGCTTTTTGAAATATTAGAATCTAACTATTTAAGCAACAAAACTTGCAGCAAATTAATAAAAATTACGTCGTGTAAAACAACCTTTCAAACAAATTAATTCAATTATAATTTAAAAGCTTTTTATAAGGTTAAACGACGACATGTAATTGCTCTAATGGAAAAATGCACTCTGAATACCTTCCTGTAGCCGATCCACTAAAACAAGACCAACATAAAACGAAATTGCGTTGATAGGGAGCGCCCCTAATGGCATAAGGGAAACGCATTGAGCTGAATTGTCATTTTAACCTCTTGTATTGAGATTAAATAGTGAATTTAAGTCGGCTTTTGGAATATTAGAATCTAACTATTTAAGCAACAAAACTTGCAGCAAATTAATAAAATTACGTCGTGTAAAACTACCTTTAAACAAATTAATTCAATTATAATTTAAAAGCTTTTTTATAAGGTTAAACGACGACATGTAATTGCTCTAATGGAAAAATGCACTCTGAATACCTTCCTGTAGCCGATCCACTAAAACAAGACCAACATAAAACGAAATTGCGTTGATAGGGAGCGCCCTTAATGGCATAAGGGAAACGCATTGAGCTGAATTGTCATTTTAACCTCTTGTATTGAGATTAAATAGTGAATTTAAGTCGGCTTTTTGGAATATTAGAATCTAACTATTTAAGCAACAAAACTTGCAGCAAATTAATAAAAATTACGTCGTGTAAAACAACCTTTAAACAAATTAATTCAATTATAATTTAAAAGCTTTTTTATAAGGTTAAACGACGACATGTAATTGCTCTAATGGAAAAATGCACTCTGAATACCTTCCTGTAGCCGATCCACTAAAACAAGACCAACATAAAACGAAATTGCGTTGATAGGGAGCGCCCCTAATGGCATAAGGGAAACGCATTGAGCTGAATTGTCATTTTAACCTCTTGTATTGAGATTAAATAGTGAATTTAAGTCGGCTTTTGGAATATTAGAATCTAACTATTTAAGCAACAAAACTTGCAGCAAATTAATAAAAATTACGTCGTGTAAAACAACCTTTCAACAAATTAATTCAATTATAATTTAAAAGCTTTTTTATAAGGTTAAACGACGACATGTAATTGCTCTAATGGAAAAATGCACTCTGAATACCTTCCTGTAGCCAATCCACTAAACCAAGACCAACATAAAACGAAATTGCGTTGATAGCGAGCGCCCCTAATGGCATAAGGGAAACGCATTGAGCTGAATTGTCATTTTAACCTCTTGTATTGAGATTAAATAGTGAATTTAAGTCGGCTTTTTGAAATATTAGAATCTAACTATTTAAGCAACAAAACTTACAGCAAATTAATAAAAATTACGTCGTGTAAAACAACCTTTCAACAAATTAATTCAATTATAATTTAAAAGCTTTTTTATAAGGTTAAACGACGACATGTAATTGCTCTAATGGAAAAATGCACTCTGAATACCTTCCTGTAGCCGATCCACTAAAACAAGACAACATAAAACGAAATTGCGTTGATAGGGAGCGCCCTTAATGGCATAAGGGAAACGCATTGAGCTGAATTGTCATTTTAACCTTTTGTATTGAGATTGAATAGTGAATTTAAAATGGGTCTGACGGCATCAATCGACACTGCGGCACACCCTGTGTTTTGTTTGGGAAATAAAATTGATGAGAGGTCTTTTGTCAGGTTGTTTTCTTGTTGCATTTTTTAAATAACATTTAACATGTAAGCGGGGAGAAAAGTGCTGAAATATCGATCTTTTAAGGGTGTAAGACCAATTTGTACTCAGAAAGGTACATTTTTTTGACGACACAATCAGAATGTATACAGGGTGTCCCAACTCTATTTATAGACAAAATAACTTGCAACCCTGTAGAAGATACAAAAATAAACTTATAGTAAATAATGTTTATTCGGATGCACTCTTTTTATTGAGAGTACTAGGTATTATATAGGGTGTCTTAAAAACATATGTATCGTCAAGTAGGATTTTTAAATAAAACACCCTGTATAATTTAACAAATTTTGATTCTGTATAAAATTCTATATCAAAAATGTATCACACACATTTAAAGGATAAAGGTCATTGATCACACACTATACGTCAATGAATGCTTGCTTTTGAGATATGAGCTGTATGCTCATATACTTATTAACGATTAATGAAGTGAAGAAAGAAAATAATATTTTGGTTATAATTATTTTTAAATACTAAATACTTAAATAAAGGTATGTCAGTAATTTGGTTTACTTTAGACAAATATTTAATTAACTGCACTAAAGAAATACAGCAATACCTTAATCATGAATGGTGTTTAGGTTACGTAAGAAAATATGTATCTAAAATAAACTAAATAACTGACTTACTTATTTGTAGTTTTTACAATGAAAGATAGCTAATTACATGGTATTATATTATTTTTTACTCTGACAGTAACTAAATCATTTAAAAAAATTAAATCGAAAATAATATTTTCTTTCTTCATTTTTAATTGTTAATCAGTATAACAGCATACTTTTGATATCTCAAAAACCATCAATAGTTGTCGTATAGTGTGTTTTCATGTTTGATGTAAAAACTTAATAGAGTAAATATTTGTTAAAATAAACGGAGTGTTTTATTTAAAATAACCTACTTGACAATAAAAAGTATGTTTTTAAAACACCTTGTACATTAACTGGTACTGTAAATAGAAAGAGTGTATTTAAAATAACATTTCTTGTTTTAAGTTTATTTTGGTATCTTGTACAGGGGCGAAGTTATTTCGTGTATAAATAAAGTTGAGACACCCTGTATATCAGGGTTAATGATACATTAAAATATAACATTAAACGAATATTGTATATAATTTATGTTTAGAAAATCTAAAATTCACAACAATTATTCGAAAGCGTCTCAAAAAAAAAGGTGAATTGTGGTGGTCATAATAATAAAATCTCGGTGTGGATTATGTGAAACCCAAAAAAATTAGTTCGTTTGTTGAAAATTCTCAAGAAATTCTGAAATTTGGTTTTTGACATTTTAATTATTTATTTTTAAAAACAGTTTGATATAAAACACGCGAGTTTGAGAAAAAAATGGCAATTTTCTAGAAACCTGCGGCAACTCCGATTTTAACGAAATTTGGTATACGGGGGTTTTTGGGGCGCTGATCACGAATCTGAAAGATTTTTTGGCGGAAACGTTTCGTTCTCGAGATATTCATCATCAAAGTTCAAATTTGAACTAAGCCTATTTTCACTATATTCCCCTTCTTTTGCACACAATTATTGATTTAAAGCTAAAGTGTCACACAATATTTGATTTTCACCCTTTAAAACCCCGTTTTTCTACGTTTTTTACATTATTTTTGCATTAAATTACGTGGCTTTTCTTTGATAATGCGGCAACCATACATACACATTGGGCTTCATGGCACACTGGGATTGAAATGATTCAAAGTATAGCTATGCGATTTAATGCAAAAATAATGTAAAATACGTAAAAGACGGGGTTTTAAAATGTGAAAATCAAATATTGTGTGCCATTTTAGCTTTAAATCAAGAATTGTGTGCAAAAAGAAGGAGGAATATTGTAAAAATAGGATTAGTTTTAATTTCAAGTCTGATGATGAATATCTCAAGAACGAAACGTTTCCGCCAAAAATTCTTTCAGATTCGTGATCAGCGCCCCAAAAACCCCCGTATACCAAATTTCGTCAAAATCGGAGTTGCCGCAGGTTTCTAGAAAATTACCAAAAAATATTTGTTTTTAAAAACTGGAAATATGGGCATTCCAGCGCTAATTCGTAAATTATGTAAAGAAATAGGTAGTTTGTAAGTTCTGAGCACTAAAACAAAATGGAATTTAACATTTAGAAGAGTCATAGATGAGGCGTGGTTACTTAAACCGCTGTGTCTTTGTTAATGCTGCTCCGATTTAACTTTTTCACAATATTTATAAAGTATTCTCCATTTATAAATTAAATAAAAAAGGCCAAAAAAGTCACTTTTACATTTAGAGTTGTCATTGATATGTCAAAAAATAAAAACATCATTTATAATTATTGTCCCAAATTTTATAACAATACAACAAAAGTATATTTCCTAACTAATGCTGAAAGTGCCACTTTTTCTCACGCGACTGCAGTTAGCCGAACAACGCGTAGCGGAGTTCGGCCAAGCAGTCAAGTGCGGAAAAGGCACTTTCGGGACGTGTTAGGAAGACTATTTTTTCTATTTTTTTATTTTTAAATACAATGCTACCTAATACCCTACTTATACTTATTATTATTGTTGGTACATTAAAATTCTTCATTGCATGCGACTCTCTAAAATTTGGTTCAAAATTTTTGTACTAGTGCGGAAAAGTAGTGTGAAAAAGTACTTTTCCGCGCTCAGTGCGTAAAGTAGTGCGAAAAAGTTACACTTTCAGATCTAAAATGCGTGCGGAAAAGTGAACTTTTTCGCACGCGAGGAGAAGAGTTTAAATTTTAGAAGGGGATAAAGGGAATAAAGGGAGGAGGGATCCTAGTGTTATAAATCCAAAAAGCTTCTAATTATACAAATCTAATTGACACTACTCATAATTAGCTTGGTTCGCGGGTTTGATTCTGAACCGGTTCTGGGGCTATTTGCATACGCAGTGAAAAAGCAGCGTTTGCGGTTAGTAAAATGCTGAATTTTTAGTAACAGTTCAGTGTTCGCGGGTGTCAATGGAATCAGTTCGTTACCGGTTCGTAACCTGATTAGCAGTCCTGGGATTTTTGCGTTTTCTGTTTTGGTGGTACAGAAATAAACCGTTGTATTACAGTTTATTTATTTCTGCCACTTTTCATGCGGGTTAATATACCTGTTGAATATTTTTTTATATTTTTGTGATTCTAAGCGTACATAAACAAAGGATTTTTAATTGTATTCCGTATGAATGTATGTATGCAATAAAATAATAAAGATTTAATTAAAAAATATAGACAATATTACAAGATTTTACCATTTCTTGTTATTTGAATTTTATCTTTAGTTAAATACACATACTTATGTTAAAAACGAGAGGAGGCAGGAATCCCTCGTCTTCCGCCGAGAGACCTCGAGTGGCTTTCGACAGTATAACAATTTACCTTTTTGTTTGAATTTTTTTTTGTGTATCCAATTTAACCATGAAAATCCTTACCAAAAGGCTAGGTTAGAATACATCCTCAGCTGAATAGAAAATCGTTCGCGGTAAATAAAAATTCCGAACTAATAAATAACTAGACATGCGCTTTAAAACAATTCTAAACCAGTTCGGTTCTGGTTCAGAATCAGTTCATTACTAGACCCGCGAACAAAGCTATTATTGTTACCTACTAGTGTTTTATTATACTAATTATTCCGAGAAGTTAAAGTGTATCACACAGCCTACTTTGGGCAATGTCTAGTTAGTAACTATACGATTACTGACTTTTAAACCAATGTAATGCATTTTTAGCTCAGAGGTTTTTCTTAATTTAAAGTGCCTAAAGTATAAGGCATCAGAATTAACATGTCACTTAACTATAATGATAGAAAGATATACATTTCTTCACGTCTTAAATATTTCAGCCGTGTTTTTTAACGGTAGGTGACCTATTTTTAACACAAGAAAGTAAATCGATAACACATTAGCTCCAGGAAAAGCAGGATAATTTGAAAAATATGTTTGCGGAAATCGTTTTACAATTTTAATAAGTAAATAATGCACGTCACTGCAGTTTTGGGCCATTTTAGGATAATATTTTCCCTATTAGAGACATTTTGCACCCCTTATTTTGCAATTCCGTTGTGGTTAACGTTATTCTGAGACTGCGCAGTAACGCAAACATGATTCGTTATCGTTATTAACTATACCGGACTCCTTTAATTACGGATGAATACCGAAGAGCTTATCGTTATCGTTATCGTTGTTGTTAAACTACGTGGTTGCCGGATTGTAAAAATTTTAATATCAATTATTTAAAAGGTTAAAATTTTAATGCCGTATTAATTAATATATCATTTATACATAGGCTCTAATTAGTGAAAAATCCATAGCAGTAATAAAAATTAAATAGTGTTAAGAAATTAAAACGGACTTGCACTTCTTAGTAAGTAAAAAGGTGTTTTAATTTCAGGTATGCCTTTATTTGAGATATTTTTTCAGAAAATCTATGTGCTAATAATTTTTTGTTATAGGGGTCCCAGCCGTTTGCGGCGCAATGTATTAGATTGACCGTATTTTTACTATAGGTGTCCGCAATTTTATTAATAATTTAATTTTTAGCTATTTATTATTATTTTTTTGTTTTTTTACCCTCAGTGATTTCCACCGCTGTAAAATCAGGTACGTGCAATTTAGATGTGGGGCTGTGACGTGTTATTTTTGAAATCACATCACTCTTTATATGTTTTGTTCGCTCTGAATAAATCTACTGGAAATTATTTGCATCCTTTAATATTATCACCAAAATATTCTAAATCAGTAATTAATTTAGATGTCACAATCTGACACACTTGCTTTTTATTCTACTACCAAACCTAACCTTACTTTTTGTGTTTTGCTTATACTGTATTGTTTGCATCTACTTTAAAAAACGAAATCAACAGAAGTGTTTGCATATATTTAAATATTAATTTATATCTTATAAAGAATAAAAGTAAATACTGATTTTTCGTTAACTTCAAAATCGGTGAACCATAGGCAAAAATAAGGTTATGTGTAGAAAGCGCAGACGCAAAATAAATTTCTAAAAGCGGCTGCAAAATCTCTGTCTAAAACTGCTGCCGTAATCGTTATGTTTAATAACGATAACCATAAGGAGGCCAAAAAACGTCTGTTATTTTAAGAGGTGCAAAATGTCTCTATTATAAACTTTACAGGTTGGCAAACGGGAACCTTGGGTCTAGGTTTAATAAAGAGCGTAAGAATAAAAACATTTTATTGTATGTCGAAGCAGGACAGAGAATTGTCGAATAGTCGGGGAAGATCCTCCGCTGTCTGGCTGGCGGTAGAGGTTGTGTTGGCGTCTAACTATCACCTTGACATTTAGAGTTGTCACCAAGACATTTAGAGCTGTCACTGATATGTCAAAAAATGCAGACTTTGGTCATATATTATCGTTCTAAGTTTTATCAACATATACCGAACGGTCTGTATAATTAGCAATGGGAAAAGTGTCTGGCAATAAAAAAAAATATGTTTGGTAAACCTAACTAACGACCAAGGTTAGTTTATATTTATAAGGTTGCGACATATCCTCAACTTTTAAGCGGTTCAAGGTCGGGGACGCAAGGAAGGGCACTCCACGGAGAAAAGTTGGCAAGACTGGGTAAAATCAAAGCTGATGATCAATCCAGTGGCGTCTAGAATTTGCGCATTTCATTTTGCATTGTTTTGGAAGTGATATTTGTTGAAAGATGTAATTCCAAAGGTTTTGTAAAATAATTTACAACTTATTAATAATTAAAAACTGTTGTGTAAGCGGTTGTTCTAATAATACAATAAACTGTTTATCTCCGGCACTGAACAAAATGGGAGATGTGACGTCATAACACGTCAAAGCAATATGGCTGAATGTCGTGACCTTATATAGACCGACTTTGACTAACGACAAGAAATTGAGGAGTTTTTAATAATACCCCAAATATGCCTTATCCCATTTAAATAAAATTTGACTGTGGTATTTGTTAAAATAGAAAGTAATTTAGCCCTAAACTAATTTTAATTTGTGAGGCCAGTGGCGGCGTGAAATAAATTTTAGCTACTATTATTGACAAAAATATGTACGTCACTGACTTTTTGCAACTTTTATATTTTTTTCGGATAAACCAACTAAAAATACAACCTTTTTGTGTTTTAATATTTTTTATTTTACCTAGCCATAGTAGGACCATACAAGAAACATTGGGGCATTTTTTTCTTATAAAAATTAACTGTTAAAACTTCTTATTAGCAATTATGTAATAACAACAGCAAATGCTTAATTAAATAACGTTTATTTGTAGTCTAACAAATTTTACTAAAAAAGTGTTTTAGAAATTTTTAGGCTTATTAAAAAGTTTAACACCCTGTATCTTGAGAATAAAAAAATTGAGGACCCATGTTTAAATAAAAATGTTTTCATAAAAATAGCTTAGAAATATACCCTTAAGTTTTCTTACCGCAATTAGGAAACACACTGTATATCTTTTTTTTCAGGAGCGGCTCGTCCATAAGGTCATATGGTTAATGACCAACCCAATTCATAATACAATTAAAAAATAATAACAATTGATCCTAACAAAGAAATAGCACAAAACTATTAATATGCAAAACCTTCGTTCGCGAGAATGGAGGGTCCTCGCTGGGTCATAATTTAGCTTGACCAAAATGCATTAAAACCAAAAAAGGAAGATCATACTTGCAATTAAAAAAGTTTAAAAGAGACGTATAATCATACCACGGTCAATGTCTGCAGGCAACCCTTGATACAAAAAGTGAATACGTTGTATCATACGGTTGCCTGCATCGCATTTTATCATATTGCTTTCAGACCAGCAAGGACAGGTGAAAAGAAGAAAACAGGTACTTTAAATCAGTAAAAATAAGTATAATATAAATATGTCTAAAATGAGATCAAAATTGAAAGTTATATAACGTAGCGAATATCGAAGAAAAAAACGACTAAAAACGTCGTTTTGTTGGGGGAGTTGTAGAAAAATGTTATTTTATTATTTAATGGTTTTTGCAAGGGATATTTGAGTAGGTAGTCACAAAATGTGCCCAATCTGAAAAAACTGTCACCGGCTGCGCTTGCTTTCTTTACACAAATATCCTATCTCCAGATGGAGTTAAGCCAATCTTAATAAGAAATTTTTATTATTTCTTTGCTACATATATAGATGCCGCTAGTACGTGGGTGCACGGGGACTAATGCACCCAAAGAGTTAAAATGTATGGGTGCAATGCACCCATATAAAAAAGAGCAGTTTAAACTTTTTGGTGCTTCAAAAGTGTGTTAATGTTGGTAAAGACCTTTTTTAGGTAAAAATAAAATTAAACTTTTCTTTTTCATTTTAAAGTTTTTATTACGTAACAAAGAATTAAATGTGAAGGTGCTGACCTTTTTTTTCTTCAAAAATTTTTGTCCTATGGCACCCATATGGAAACTCAAAAACCGGGATGTCGCGAACAGGTAAATCAGTTTATCTTTTCAGAAGTGGAGACACCCCAAAAAATAAACTTTCTAATAATTTCCTTGACCCATTTCCAAAGTAAAACACATTTAATCAATAAACACATTAGTTGCAGAGAAAACTACGTAATTAGAAGTACAGAAATTAATTAACAAATAAACACGCAATCTCAGGAAAAAGAACAGAATGTAACCCACTAATGGGGTACATTCATATCTTTTGCTTTTTTTTTGTAAAAGTCTTAATATTAAGGTTCTACTACAATATAAAATAGTTAAGCTACTAGTGTGTCATAAATTAAAAGAGATATACCCAAAACAGGGCATTCCACAAAGTAAAATATAAAAACTGTATGAAGCCTCCCCACTTTCCCCTACCTATTACAATTTTATCCAATTTTAATAAATAAAGGTACTTTACTCTTCGTAATTTTTTATATTGTTATAGTAAATTTTAGAAGTGTAAAGAGGGAATTCCGTATATTTTGACTAAATTTTATTATTATTATCTTTATTCGTTATTGAACTAAAACTTTTTAACCCTCTGTCTAGTCTTCTCAAAAACATAATAAAGACAGGTAATAAAGATACAGACTATAAATTTTTCCTAATGGTGTTTTAAACATATTAGTATTTGTTGTTACGTCATAGTGTTAACAGTGTTATAAGAATATTAAAGCATATTTTCTTTGATAGCTGCTGACAGCAGCTGTAAGCACTTTTATTTATTTTTTGACAAATTAATGACGCCAGTCTTACAGCCAGAGTTGGGTCGAATACTGAAATTTGGTATTCGCATACGAATACAAATACCGTATACGAATACCGAATATTTTCGAATACCTACAAAATAATGTATTCGAATACTTGCTATTCATGAATACCACAATTGGGTATTTATGTACTGAATAGCAAAAAACCTCTTTTCTCTTATAAAAGCAACTCATTCTTATTTTTCTACATTTTTCCATAACAAAAATGCATTGGAGTACCTTGTTCTTGCTTAAAAACTAATCATTTCAAGCATACAAGACGTCTCCCAAATTTTCCAAAAATATCTTTTTTTTAAACTATTGACTTCACTTTTGGAAAGGGGATATATGTACATACTATGTACGATTTACCAGATAGTCATGATTTAAACTGACATAATAAAATTTATTATACACATCCCTTTTGTGTAAAATGGAGATAAATACATATTAGTCTAACCTAATACATAGAAAACATAGTTTGCAATGTCACTTTTTATATGTTGTACCAAGTTACTTGTTTTTTTAATAGCAAAACCCCAAAGAAGTTAAAATAATTAATTTGGATATATTTTTGTTTTCAAAAATAAATGTATATCTGTTCAAAATTACTTATCTATTAGGACCATAGAAACAACAGATCAAGATTTAAAAAACATATTGAATTACATTTTTTTTAATTTGTAAAACTAACTTCCTAAACTGTTAGTTTGCAAATGATGATATATATGACTTATATTAAATTTTACCCCGTCGTCGGCAAAACCACCGCGAAAATGTTTTAACCCGCTTAAGATGCATAAAAAGTAACGTAATATTCATAAAATTAGCAAACAGTATTTAAATTCAGGATTTGAATACCAGAATGTAGGTATTTGAATAACAGTATTCGAATACCGGTATTCGAATACCAGTACTCGAATACCAGTATTCGAATATCGGTATTCGAATACCAGTATTCGAATACTAGAATATTCAAAAACGATATTCAGAATAAAGAATTGAAGATATGTTCTGTAGTTTGGCGGATTCATTTAATGGATGGTATTTATTTGGGTACACGCCAAAATAAAATTAAAAGTACTAAAAACCAAAAAAAAATTAAACAAGTAAAGATAATTAAAAATCGACGTTTCGGTGGCAAATCTGCCACCGTTGTCAAGACAAATGGAATAAAAATAATAAAAATAAAAACTTACTATTATTTTAAAACCTAAATAATAGTAAGTTTTTATTTTTATTATTTTTATTCCATTTGTCTTGACAACGGTGGCAGATTTGCCACCCAAACGTCGATTTTTTAATTATCTTTTACTTGTTTAAATATTTTTGGTTTTTTAGTACTTTCAATTTTATTTTGGCGTGTACCCAAATAAATACCATCCAGAATAAAGAATACCAAATACTGACCAAAAAATATTCCGTCGAATACCAAACACATATTTCTATTCGAGTAGTATTCGAATACCGCATAAATGTATTCTGAATAGTATTCAGAATACCGAGTATTCGAATACTACCCAACTGTGCTTACAGCAGCTCACGGCGGTTGTTAGTGGCCTCGGGAGATGTTTAACCGCTGTCTAACTAATTGAAAAACAAAAAGAGGGAAATATCTATCCGAATTTAGGGTTAACAGTTAAACAAAATTGATTAAATGTATACTAATAAAAATAGATTAGATTTTTATAATATTAGCTCATATTTTTGCCACTTTTGATTGGTCTCGACCAGGTGAGACATTATAGACAAGACTTCAGTTAAGGCGACAATACTATAGTCAATATAGAAGAGTTTTTGCCGAGCGTGGTATAGATAATTAAATTATGCCATTTCTAGCAGTGCCGGTTTTACATTTTTTCGAGTGTAGGCCACTTTTTTCCGGTACTTGGAGCGGCGGAAAAAAGTGGCCTACACTCGAAAAAATATAAAACCGGCACTGCTAGAAATAGCAGTTAAAAAAATATTTCTCTTTCTCTCTTACACTGCTCTCACCTAACCGGCACTGACATCTTGTGATCGATTTAGTGATATCGTCCAATTCAAAATACGACTGTTATAGATAAATTTAGACCTCTTTTACAACTTCAGCTTTCCACTCCCATCAAAATTTTACCGCTAGTTCTATAAATAACAAAGAAAGATAGAAAAACATTTTAGTCCGTGATTAATCTAGACCATTATCAGAAGGTATTTTCATTCAAGAGCCTAAAAATACCTTTTAACAAAACGGTGCTAAATCAAGACTTTCAGAGCAAATTCAAGCGTTTGATATAATCTATGAAACAATAAAGAAGCTGCGTTCTAGAATATAGTAAGAACATTTTAAAAGCGCAAATTCGGTACCCTTTGAAAATAATACAAAAAAACATAAAAAGGCCGCTTGCAATCGGACTATTTTATACAAAGGCGCCGCTATCCTTTACAGCGACGCGCCGATATACTATGGGATAGAAATCCATTATTTTGGCCAAAAAGCAACTTTGAAATTTTAATGGGTCCATGCTGTGTATTTCAAAGTAGATACTCCAAACTACATGTACGCAAAATTATAAAAGGATATGACGCCTTCTATTGGGATAATAAGAAACTTGAAAATGTATTTTAAGTAAACATAAATATACAACATTTAATCTACTTAGTTTATTATTAGCCTTGTTTACTAAAAAAAGTAAAAGAGTTTAAATAATAAGAGCTATTGTTGTGTTTCTGATGCAGTTTCGCGAAGTCTCGCTACTGTTGTCAAAGATTTTTTTACCTTTTTCTTTATCAGTTTTTGTACTTACAATTGCCTTTCTACTTTTGCTACTTGTGAGTGTAAGGACAGATACAAGTTTTTTTTTATAGTTTACAAGGTTTTCCATTTTAAAATTTAATATGTTTTGTCCTACACTGTATATCCTAAAAGATAAAAGCATTCTGATGAAAGATATGAATTCTACAGAATCTACCCAACAAAACAGTGTTTTTTATTTATTTTATACGTTAAAAAATAAAAAAGTTGGGAAGATGTATCTCTATTACGCTTCTAAGAATAATTTAAAATTATTTTTCAGATTTGGATGGTCATATTTCCGAAACTAATTGAGATAGACACATCAAATGTAGTATTTTTTGGTGGTGATATAATATTCAGGGTATTCCATTTAAAAAATCATACCTATTGTCGTACCCTGTATATCATATGAGATAATAATCATCGGATTACTGATTAGAATACTACCGGATTAACCAAACTAGCTGACATTTTAATTTATTTTGTACAATAAAAAATAATAATGTTAAGGGGGTGTAAATTTATAATAACATATAATAAGTTTTAGGTTTCAAAAAACAATTATTATAATTTATAATATTTTTTCCATTCCATTTTAAGTTAGATTGGTAAGTTTCAGAATTTTGAACAAAAAAATTAATTTCTATCCCATAGTGCGATGACCAGCTGCATCAACCGGCATATCATAAAAGAAATATAGCAAAGGCGGCCGCGAAGTCAAGCATGCCGATTTATTTGCTTTAAACTTTTTGTGATTTTTTTTCTTATCAAAGAGCACCGAATTTACATTTTTAAACTGTTCCTTCTATACATTAAAACGCATTAATGGTCATGTGAACGAAAGTTAAGTTTATATAATTATGTTCGCTGTGGCGTAAAATATCTTTCTATACAAAAAATTATACCTAAATTTTTGAGATATCAACAGTAAGTCGATATATTTATTCACGATAAAAAGTGAAATAAGCAAGTGACATTTTGGTTCTCATTATTTTAAAATATATTTTTAGGTGGTGGGTGTAAAAAATAACATCCGTGGCGGCACTACCACCTTGTCTTAAAGGTGCGTGAAATGCAAAAACGGCATGTTTTAACGCTTGGACAACGTTGACGGAAGAGGAAAAAAATGGGTTAAACATCTATTAACCCAACACCCACGGTACTCTGGTACTTAGGCATAAGCCTATGTAACTATGTAGGATATGTAATTAATTACCTTCCGCAGTAAATTATACATTTTAAATATAGAAATAAATAAATAGTTAATATTTGTCAAAACATACTGGGAGTTTCATTTAAATACAACCTTACTTGACAATAAAAACTTTGTTTTTTTCCAAAACACTTTGTATATTTACCGGTACTCTTAATAAAATTAGTATTTCCAAACAAACCTTTTAAATTTTATGTTTTTGAAGAGGAAATGATGCACAAGTAAAATAGCCATCACATTCTCCAGATTTTAACACCTGTGACTCTTTTTATGTGCACTTGAGAAATAGACAAAAAGCTCCTTAATGATGGAACTAAATGTCAAACAATTATTTGTATAAAGTAAAAAATATCAATTTTAAATATAAAATGATATTATCGAAATTAAAGAAAAACTGATCCTTTGGTCAGTTGTCCGGTTATAATAATGTTGCAATATTTTTTTTACTATTATCGAAAATAAACTTTTTCTTTTCCGTATGACGGAGGAAAATTTTTGTGTGATTGCCGAAAAAAATAAGAATATGAAAAAATTATTAATTAATTAAAATAATACTCCCAGTAGAGCTAACCTGTCCATAGGAAGTTCTGGTTAGTTTTCTTTCTGTATTTGTCGAGAAAAAGTATTAGCAACTGGTCTTTGTTGTTAATTGCTTGTGCAACAGAACTAACCAGAACTTTTATGGGGCCGGGTAAGCTCTGCAGGAAGTATTATTTTACTTTATTATTAATTTTGAAATAATTTTCCATTAATTTAATTGGACATTTTCTGGTACTCTGTATGAATAATAAAGCATGGTTTTTCTAAAATTTAACGATAGTATTTGATTTTACCGCAACTTTTTATGACCACCAGAGATGCCACAAAAGGGGTGTTGCCATTTAGGATTTTAAAATGACTGGGGATGGAGCTTAGGGGGTTGATAGAGATGTTTTAAAAAATTAGTCATTTATATCCCCCGGGTATTATAGAAACGGTATTTTTTTATGTGGTTTAGAAAATAGAGCCAGCGTAAATTGGTAAAAACGCACCCTGTTTAAACGTAACATACTGTATTTGCTTCAGAGTGAAAATGCCATTAGAGTTTCGGCTTTCTTCAAAAATATACAAGAACGCCATCTTCGGTCATTCTTTTGATATGGTTTTCTTCCATCCACTGCTCCTCATATTCTTTTTCATATCGTTCGCGAGATTTATTTGGCAAAAGATTTACTAGTGTACGATACCAGCGATTTTAAAAATATTTTTCAAAGGATATTGTTGTCGTCTCCAGACTCCATTTTGCTTTGGAATTATATTCTTTCTTCGACCGAATAAAACTCTTTAGTTATGTCACATTCCAGAGGCGCACTTACAGCTTTGCCGCCCGTAGGCTATTTTATTTTCGCCGCCCATTTCCTCATCTTTTCCATCTGAAAAAATTTTGAAGAGCAAAAAAAAAAAGTCCTCACTTCCATTTCTTTCAGCTTTGCCGCCCGTACGCTATTTTATTTTCGCCGCCCATTTCCTCATCTTTTTCCGTCTGAAAAAATTTAAAAAAAGGTCCTCACTTCCATTTTTTCAATTGTAGGTACAAGAATTCCAAATCCACCAAAATTATTTATCAGACATAATCTGCCGCCCCCAAAAAATGCCGCCATAGGCTTCAGCCTACTCAGCCTTTTGGTAAAGGCGCCACTGTCACATTCACTAGCTGGCTTGAAAACAAAGCGGCTCTGAAGCGAATTCCAAGTTTACGTGTTTGAAATCAAATCAAATCAAATCAAAATATGCTTTATTGTTAGAAAATTTATCTTATTAACAAAGCTGTTCCCACTTTCACCGTAGAAATAAATAATAAAACAAACCTCACTTTTTAATTCGTCCCGTTTGGTGTGCTGATGTTGTGTGAGCGTGTTTTAAAGTTTTTTCACCTGTTTCTCAATTCATAGTTTTTATAAAAATGTTATAATCATAATATGAAATTGACACTGATGACGTTCGAGGAAACATTCATCTGACGTTAGGCAGTTATTAATCCCGCTTGAATCGTTTATACCGTGTTTTTAATCGGCTTCAGTGAAGTCAACCCTACTTATTTTCAGGCATGACTTGGACGATTCAAGTCACTTTTAAGCGCGTTTATATCGCTTTTTCAAGCCACTTTTAAAAGCCGCTTTAATTCAAGCTAGCTTCAACTATTCGATATAAACGTAGTAATTTATTATAAAAACTACGATTAGCGCCTGGACAATAATGAATCATATGATGTTTAATGATTTTAAATATCATATTTTGACTAGTGTTAAATTTTTACAGGATGTAGGGACCCGCGAATTAAATAGAATTCTTTTTGTTCGGTTCTGCAGCCAAATAATCCAGTAGTGGAAAAAATAACATACATTTCTTCTGGAGTAAAGTGTCTTTTCCTCCCTTGGATGATTGCTCCCAACCATCCCCGGAAGGAAAAGTGCCACTTTCCTTCCTCGTAACGTAAATAACCATTACTTGTTTAGTTAAATTTGCTTTCGACATTTTTAAATCAAAATAAAGAGACTTTGATATTCTGGAACGTACCAAATCAAAACAATGCAACATTTCAGAGTATCAAGATCGAAACTTAATGTTTCTTGGGACTATTTTTGATGCTCATGAAGCGTGTAAAGTCTTCCACGCCAAAGTTGTGTTCCTAGGATGTTAATAATTAAAAGTTCCCGTTGACTGTGACGGATTAATAAAAATTTTCATCGAGCTTGTTTTAATGACGAAATAGGAGTCATACAGGGTGTCAACTAATTAATAGTATACAGAAAGACCACAGATTTCCTTTTTTTATCTTTGGATAATCCACGAAGGCTCAAAGCCTAAATACTAACATACCGCGGGTGTCTTAAGCAAGGTAAGAGGAAGTTTGTTGTTAACACGGGACTTAAAAACTTGAAGATTTGGGAGGGAAGGAAAGACCTCCGCTGGCAATAGGTTCCACAGTCTAGAAACTCTAGGGATAAAAGAACGAACGAAATGGGAAGTTCGGGGCCTGTCCAATTGAACCGTATAGGGATGCATACGCGCGGCACCACGAGTTTCTCTGTTGGGAGCTGCAAGAGAAGGGACTATACTGGATAATTCGTCAGACCAGAAGCCGTAAAAATATCTATAGAAGAGCGATAGATCTCCCACAGCTCGACGATGGGCAAGAAAAGGAAGTCTTTGAGTATGTAAAGGATCATTAATAAGACGAACAGCCCTTCTTTGAATGGCATCAAGAATGCTGAGGGTTGTAGGGGATGCCATTCCCCAGACATAAGAACAATTTTCCAGAGAGGGTCGAATTTGGGACACATACAAAGTGTATAAATTAGAAGGAGAAAAATACTTTTTGGCTCGGACAAGAAATCCAAGCTTTTTTGAAGCCGCGGTGGCTAGTGCCAGTTAAGGTTATTCTCAAATGTGACGCCCACAAGGTTAAATATGTCCCTGCTTTGCAAAACCTGGCCACTCATAAGCAAAGGATGAGTGTTTGATGATTTTTTCGCGACAAGGAACATGACTGTGTTTTGGATGCATTAAATTGAACGAGATTTTTGGCGCCCCATTCCAATATCAAATTGAGATCCTGTGAAAGAGATATCTTCCTATGACAAAATATTAAGATTTAACAGAACATACCTTTGTTAAAAAGATGATAATATAAGGAAGATACAGAGGTGTCTAAGTGAAAAAATTGTTTGTAATTTATTTAGATTTTTTTTAACACGTTTCGAATATTGTAATAAAACTGGGTATTAAGAGGTTTTTTGACCCAAAAAATGCAGAATATATTTAGTCAACAGGGTCTTAAGACTCCATAAAAACGTCCTGCTAGCTGCGCGACTAAAACTCGATAAATTTTTCGTATCTTAAATAGTTTTAAGATAAAAATCATAGATTTAAGTTTAAAAACTAAGCAAAAAACATGTCATTCCCTTGTTAAATATTAAATCCCCTTCGCAGGGATTTACATGAAGGAGAAGAAGTGTAAAACGTAAAAGAAAGATGTCAGGACCCCAGGTCCATAATAGATGACAAAGAAAAAAACGAAACAAATTAATGGCTTATAAGATTAGAGCTAAAAGAGATTGATACAAGGTCATAAATAACTTTGCAATACGATTATTTTCAATAAATTCAATAAATATTTTTAAAAAGAATACTTTATGATATTATACAGGATGTGCCTTGACCATATCCATTAACAGAAACACAACTATGTTATTCATAATAATTTAAACAACAAATAGTGGAAATATTAATTGCTTGAAAATTGTGACGTTTCTTATGTTGCTAAAATTCTTAAATCCGAGTTCCATATTTTTAAAAACTTGGGGACAAGTTGCTTGCAGAATGGCGTTTATTTCCCACGCAATATTTTGTTTAGGGTTGGTTTATGTTCATAAACCCTTGATTTTAGTTAGGTAACCCCACACAGCCCCAGTATCCATATATTTGTTGAAAGAAATGTTTTCTTAAAGACTCATCTCACGAAGGATTGATATTCAGTGGCCCCCTTGGAGCCCGGATCTTGCTCCAAATGATTATTATCTGTACGGTTACCTAAAATCAAGGGCCTACAAAAATAATTTAACCACATTAGATCAGCCTAAATAAAACAATGTGCGGGAAATAAACGCCATTGCGCGAGCAACTTGCCGCAAAGTTTTTGAAAATGTATCAACTCTGAATTCAAGAATGTCAGCAACGTGAAGGACGACACTTAGAGAACACAATTTTTAAGTTATAAAAATTTCCATTTTTGTAGTTTAAAATAATATTAATAAAATATGTGAAAGTGTTGTAATGTTTATTTTATTGGGTATTGAAACTGCTCATACACCCAAGGCCCACCACATTAAAGTCGGTCTTAAATCTATTCTGAATTTTAAAAATAATTTTTAAAAATGCGTCACGCTCCAGGGCTTGAAGCTCTTGATCTGCTATAAAAAGTTAGTCACTGGAACGCATCCCTAGACACGGAAAGAAAGACAACTTTAAGAAATTTTAAAATTTCGTTTTTTTTTAAACTTTTCTTGGCTTTGTAATAATAAACTCTTTTTAATATCTAATTTCATTTCAACCAAATAATTTTAAAAATGCATCCTTAACCATAAAAACACGTTTGGAACACGAAACCCAAAAGAGGGGCTGGTGCATGAGGGGCAAGGGGAAAGAAAAACGGACTAGTTCAGGTGCATAACACTTTCCGTCACTGGAACGCCATAAAGTATAACGAAATGCTCCTGAGCTACTCAGGAGCGCTCTATACGCGTCACTGGAAAGCTATCCTGATGTTCAATTGTGTATTGACATAGATACTCTAAGGCAGGTATGGGCAACCTTTGACATGTTGCGGGCGAAACATGAGGGTGCAAATTTAAAAGTAATGTTCATAATTTTTTGCGATAGTCACAAAATAAATAGACGGCACTAGAGCAGTTCGCTAGGATTTCGCTAGTCGAAGTTACCATTTCAGTAGCTCATGTAGAAATGAACGAAAGTTTGAGCCATCCACCATATAGGCAAAATGAAGAAATGATTTAAATTGGTCTAGTGTAGAACAGTTAAAAAAGAAATAAACTTTTGTTGTCCCTCACTCTTTGATAATCGCCGCCACTCGGTTTGCTCTCTTCGTGAGTTTGTGTTAGTATTGTAATTTAATTTATTTTTTTCATTAGATTTTCTCTCTCGTCGCAGGTCGGATACAGATCATACAGCGGGCCGGATCCGGCCCGCGGGCCAGCCGTTGCCCATATATGCTCTAATGCATGGGCAAGCCCCGACCAGCAGATACGTTTTATCTGGCCCACCTAGGGTTAATATTAAAAACGTGAAAAGCCGTAAAGATCAACGCATTTTTCTAAATTTTTAACTTAACTTTACAGCTTCGTTTAGAAAATACATAGTATTTCTCCACATTTGCACAAAAATTTTGATGCAGATACTTTAGCGAAGAAATTTAAAGAATTTTTCATTTTTAAAGCTCGAGTACTCAGTCAGTAGTGACATTTTTGCACGATCGAACAACGCGTAGAAGTCGTTAAAACTTATTATCAAAATCAGTGTTCCTTTCGCCAAACGTTCCGTGCACTGCGTTTAATTTATGGTATTTCCACCTAGGTCCTGCGATTTAATTTTGGATTTCTTTTGTGGGGCTACAACAAATCTCGAAAATATGCGGACAAACCACAAACGTTTGCCGCCCTAAAGGCCAACTTATGTTCGCACCATTGGTGAGATTGAGTGTCAGAATGTCATTGAAAATTTGATCTCTAGGATTCGAATGACTCAACGAAACCGCGGCGGTCATTTCCCTGATATAATTTTTAAAACCCTAATGTCATCAAATATACTTAAAAATAAAAATACAGCCATTGCAATAGAATTTTCATAATTTGTTTTATTTTCATTCAAAGATAGAGCACTGAAAATGGAAAACCCTTTACATCCGGTTTCAGGATTCCCTTTTACGAAAAAAATAAAAATAAAATAAAAAAGTTTGAAATATTTTAAAACCATTGAAGGTTGGACAAGCGGCTATGTTTCTTTAAATGGAACAAATCAATTTCAAGCGAATATTGTTTTGAAAAGTGATTTCGTGATGTGAAACTACAAGACGTTTATAAAAATTATAGTCCCAAGAATAGTGATCCAGGCTTAGTTCATTTTGTAAGCACAATAATAACATTTAGTAATTTACAACTTGCTTTTTAAATAGATTTTAGATTTTTGATTGCATGCCGTGTTCTCTACAAAAAAAAATATTCTGACTCCATGCAAAACATTGTTGCTCATGTCAGCTCAGTTTTTGTATTATCGATGCTAAATGAAGATTTACTCGAGCGTCATGCGTCATAGAGATCTATTGGTTGCAAAGCTTAGATGATAAGAAAAAAAGTTTTATAATATCAAGGTTACTTTATATTTATAAGGTTGCGACATATCCTTAACTTTTAGGCGGTTCAAGGTCGGGGACGCAAGGAAGGGCACTTCTCAAAGAAAAGTTGGCAAGACTGGGTAAAAATCAAAGCTGAAGATCAATCCAGTGGCGTCTGGAATTTGCACATTTCATTTTGCATTGTTTTGGAAGTGATATTTGTTGAATGATGTAATACCAAATGTTTTTATTTAAAGTAAAAGAATTAACAACTTAATAACAATTAAAAACTGTTGTGTACGGTTGCTCTACTAATACAATAAACTGGATATCTCTGGCACTGAACAACATGGCCGAAAAATGGGAGATGTGACGTCATAACACGTCAAAACAATATGGCCGAATGTCGTGACCTTATGTAGACCGACTTTGATATAATATATACCTCTTCATCGGTGGCGGAGGAGGCTATAGATTTTTAATATGTCAAAAAAGTACTGTTGTTAGTTCGGCTTGTGGAAATCTTTAGATCGTATTATTTTCGTTATCCTTGAGTTATTTTCTTCAAAAAAAAAAAAAAAAGAATCAGCCACGCTATAAAATGTCAAGGGGGTACTTTTTTTCCTACTTATAATTAGCTCACCTTATCCTAATCTGACGGACTGGAAAATTTTTAATAAATATTTCTTTTATTTATTTGATCCTTTAACATTGACGGGCGGCCTTATATACAGGGCTTATATTTGGTGAAGGTACTTAACCGGGTACAAGGTATCCTCCTGTATATTAATCTGCTGCGCTGTAGTAAATCCCGAAATCCCCCTCTTGGACCCCCAACTACAAAACCAATATAACCAGAGATATAATCTGTTTCAGAGTTGCAGAATAATTTACCGAAAAAGAAAGTATTCGAATACCAAATATTTGAATACTTAAAAGAAAAAAGTATTCTGATACTCGGTATTTATGAAGACGCGAAATCGGTATTCGAATACTGGAACCGAAAAGATTCGAATACTATAAAAAAACTATGATTAAAACATTTGAACAGAAAAAAGTCCCTGCCTCATTTTTCTCCTATCTTTCTTCCCTTTTGGTATTCTAATCATGAAAATTTTACAATTTTGGTATTCCAGTACTGCTTACAGATTTCGGTATTTGAATACTCGAAACGCCGGTATTCGAATACTCAAAAAAGGATTCATCAAATACTTCAAAAGTTTTTGAATACAGAATCCCGAATAATAACCAAAAAATAATCTGCCGAATACCGAATACCAAACACACAAATGTATTCGAATACTATTCAAATACCGGCAAAATGTATTCTGAATACTATTCAGAATACTAAGTATTCGAATACGACCCAACTCTGATCTTTTTGTAGCCCCTGTATTTATATGATAATTAATTATCGTGTCCTATTAGAAATGAAGGAAACCGTCCTATAATATAATCTTGCTTCTCTGTAACATATTCAAATTAAACTTGTCCGCGTGGAAAGTCTAGCAGGAAAATCGATACCTTGAATACTCAAAAGCTGTTTCAATCTTGTTAGGATAAGTCACTTATAATATTTCGTTAATAAGATTTGCTTTGTTTACATTTTGTACTACGCAATTTTTAATACCAAAGGTTATTTTATTTAACGATTATACATATTAAAAATGGATTTTGTAATTTGAACATACACGTTGTGGCACTTCGAAACCTTCATGGGTAATTTTTGAAAATGCATGGAAGAAGACGGTCTAAAGACAACCTTTTCCTGCCTTTTCACACTAGCGGAAGACGGACAGTTAGGCGATGGACCGACGCTATGGAAGTGTATGGAGTCTTATGAGACCATTCACACGTTGAGAACGCAGAAAGTCGTGCGCGGGTGAAAGGTCTCATAAATACTGGAACATATACAGGTCGGATAAGACCACAGTATGGAAATTATTTTAGTCTATACAGGGTGTCTGTGTGAAGTCAGTGTGACGTATCAAAAAGTTATATTTTTTTTTAAATGGAAACAACCCTACATTTTATGACGGTTTTAGATTCTACTTTAAAAATGAACCCAAAGTTTGTTTTTAGTACGGTGTGTAATTTTATTCGTTTTTGTGATATTTGATTTTTTGAAAATGCAGAGGTAAAATTAAATTGATTTTACATTTACACTTTTAACACTTTAAACTTTAAAATGTGTAACAAGATTAGGAAAAGTCTGCCATATTATCATACGTAGGTCAAATCAAAATCAAATATTGTGCAGAGTGATCAAAAAATAATTTCAATTTTTCAGAAAATCAAATACCCATGTCTCTCTTATTTTAAATAGAACACCCTGTATTTTTTTACGTCACATGATGACAAATAAAATACTCTATCAAATGGTGTATAGGTTGCCTATACCTATCTTTTGTGCCTATTTAGTAAAATCTGTTTTTACAAATTTTTAGTCCAAATGTTTATTTAAAAAGTTGGCTGTGACATAGCAGCCAATAATATTTTCTTAAGAAAATAACAACGACCATTTATTGATTACTAGTGTTTTAGTCAGTTTAAAAGACATTTCAATACAAGCTCTGAATCACCGCCGAATCATTTCCCAAGCCCTTGGAACGACGTGAATACCGTCCACGTCCGCACTATGTAGGGCTATGTGGCGCGCTATTCGGCTCGGCGAACTGTTGCAAGTCTGGACGCAGCATAAAGTGAAATTCTGACGACGAATTTGTGGAGGAAAATCAGATATTAAATAGCAAGCTTCAGTAGGTTATTTTTTTAATTGTAGTGTGTTCAAATAAAAGTGCATCAATGTAGAAATACTTAAAGAACTGTAATCTGGGATAAGGGGAGTACAAGGCCTTTAATATGCTTGAATTAAAGATTAAATTACTTAATTAATGAATAAAAAATAAAATAAAATCTATATCTAATGCTGTGAAGATATTTTTGACTGACATAATCACAAGCAAAACTTTTCTATCAGTGTTTTTCTTTTAGTATATTGCATTGTCACCCTCGATAAGTTTCCCTGCTATATTGAGTAAAACTACTGACAGACCTATCAATACAAGACATTGTTGAAGACTCGGTAAGAGCAAAGAATAGTGTGTTTTCGGAAGAATAATAATAAATATAAATAATTACATATATTATTATTGTTATTATACACAAAAAATTTGGCAATTGTTACAAACATCCTCATTTTATAGTCTATAATTTTATTTATGTTTTACTTTACTTTTTTCTCCGGTAAATACAGGTGAATTTCGACTTGATAATATTTTTACTACTATTTCATCAGGTAAAATTATACCTTTAAAACTATACAAGGTGTTCTCAAAGCTAAGTTTACCAGCTTGAGAAATTTATAATATATAATAATAATATAAAAACAGCTTACAAAAAATGTTTACACATATACAATACTTGCCAAATAAGAAAGTTATTAGAAAATTAAATTAAAAAATTTAAACTTTACCAGAAACCTGATATTTTTGACCTCGGTGTGTATAAATGTGTGTAATTATTTGTTTACCTACTATTGATATTGGGTATGTCTAGTTCTTTGTTTTTTTTAGTTTTGGTTGGTTGTTGTTGGTTCTGGTTAGTATTTTAGTTGAAATTTTGCTTTGACCTGTCTGTGGTACATTTATCCAACAATAATAATAGTTCTAAATTTATCTTCAAATTGTTTGGGTCTTGTTTAATAATAATGGCACACGCTTTTAATAACAGATAAAAAAAAACATATTTTTAACTTTGATGTTATTTTTTTAATATTCGTTAATACCTGCTTTAAAAAAAAATATATATTTTTTAGGAATTCTATAAACTATTAAAAGAAATAAATCGACTTTATAAACACCCTGTACAGCGGTTTCTGTGGTAGCAAATATTAGGGAATCTGCCATTATAGAAGGTGTCTCTAAATTTTTCTTTAATTTAAACCACGACAACCTTGCCAGACATGGATTTTTTCTCCAGACAATAAAAAACATTTTCCGGCACCGTAATTCCCAAAACATCCTTGTTAGCAACCTGCCGTAGAGTCAAAAACGCAATTACCACCCATCTAAACAAAAAGGTCAGCCCTACCTTGGTGTTTCAGTCCCCCAGAGGCCCAAAACGCTACTGTCACCGCTTTAAAACCTCAGAAAACCCTAAATCCAGCTGGCCGAGACGGGGAAAACAATTGCCACACGCACAAAACAAGAGAAGTCCGCTCACGGCACGGCGCGATGTACCGGCGAATGGTCGATTATCGTAGCACTGAGAAACAAAATCGAGTCGGCTTTGAGAACACGATGTTGCCGGCAATATGCGCGTTTTGCCGGTCCTTCCGTGAGCCGGAGAAATGAGGAAGCAAAGCTTTGTTGCCATATATTATCGTTTTTTATAGTTTCAAGCCTAATTTTTATGTAAGAAAAGACACCTTCGTAAAATAAAATATATATATATATATATTTTTTATTTTACGAAAGGTGTCTATATATATATATATATATATATATATATATATATATATATATATATATATATATATATATATATATATATATATATATATATATATATATATTTTAATTTAATTTAAATACATAATCATGTTGGCTGTTTAAAAAAAAAATGCGGTTTTTTCTCCTATCACACTCCACAGCGGCCTAAAGCTACACTACATACCGTAAATACCTTAAGGGATAAAACTAGGAAATTATTAACAAACCTAATATTTTCTTTACAATGCCAACTCCAATTTGTTATGTACTAATATATACGCCAAAAAACTGAAGACTTTAATTTCAAAAGGGTCTAAGTACCAAAAATACCAAAAATTAGATTTTCGCCTAAAAAGTTCTATATAAAATGCCTAACAATATTAAGAGAGTTCTATATGCAATAGATAAAAACCCACTTCTAAAAGGAAGGAATATTCCTACCGTATCTCATGTGCTATTATAGAGCGCAGTTAATGTTTTTACTTAAAACTTTTAAATACCTAAATGGCACATAATCTCTTTTGAATTTAAGGTCTTCAATTACAAATTGGCTACTCAAAAGACACAGAGATCTACTTTTTTCAGAAATCATTAAAAAATCCGGCTCGAAGGACCAAAACTGTAGTGCTATCAAATTAAGAAATATACCTATGTTATAACAATGAATAGTTATTTGATTGGTATGATACCTCTATTCCTAAAAAAATGTCAACATAAATCCAAATAAACTGCTTCTTTTTTCAGCAGCTGTGAAAACTTGTATTTTGATTTTATATTATTATTTATATATTAATTATAATAAAAGGAATAAGAAAACAATTAGGTAAAAATATTTAGTACTGTTGCTTCGTTTTCTCATTGGTCTCAGTGGGTTTCATCATGCACCAGATAAAAAAAAACAAACAAAAAACATAAAATACATGTTTTATACCTTTTATTTACTATAAATAAATACATATATATTCTTTACACTTATTAAAAAATGCAAAAACAAATATTTAAAACAAATTATGATGTACAAAATTTCTCTGGACTCTTGAAAAGTCGCCCGTGCATGGTAAAGCCATAGAAACCTTGCGTTTGCAAAAAAATGTCAGTTGCTTAGACAAAACGACGAGGGGGCGGCTTGGTTTGAGACTTGCCTTCGCACTATAAACAGTCAGGTAGGTATTTTTTATCGGCGGTGAAGATAAAACCATTTAAATTAGTTAGTATGTTTTACGAACTGGTGGTTCTTCAGTTTTACAGAATAAGAGTTTTTGAACTTTAAAAGAATGATGGACGTCCATGCCTAATATTAAACATTGTGCAATTTAAAAAAAAACTTGACTTATAACTACGGTAAATAAAACTATAAGAAATATTTGTTCCCCAGCAATTGGCTCCACAGCATAGTCACTAAAAACGAACAAAGTCAAAAGTTGGGGGACTCTTTTGATTAACCTTTTAGGGATGCATGGGTGTATTTTGAAATGTTCTTTATTGGTTTTAGGTTTTAATTTGTAATTGTATTTTTTTATTACTAATATCATAATTTCATTGCATGGGTACTGATAAAAAGTAGATATTCGACAACACTGTATCCGCGTAAATTTGCGGGGTGTCTTTTCAATTCGTGGAACGCACGCGCCCGTAAAACGCGGCAAGGTGCATTTTGGGGTGATATTATTTCTCATCCCCTTTCAAGAATATTTAATGGATAAAGGAACTCCTGATTTTGGCCCTCACTTTTAGAGCGTAAAATATTTATTAGTCAGGCATTTAAGTTTTAAAAGGGCAATTTGGTGGTTATACTGGGCGATTTTTGATTAGTGGCAATTTATAAACCTGCCGTTGCTGTTACCAGCGTTGAATTCAAGAGGTGGTCTGGAGGAGACATTCCCCCTCCCCAGAGAAATTGGGTGTCAAAGCACAAGTACAAATGTAATTTAAATGTACATGATTTGTTATACAGGGTGTCAAGGTCTGTACGTTCGTTGGCAAGATACAGGTCGTCAGACTTTCCATTTAATATAGGTTATTTTTATGTATTTTTTATTATTAGAAATTTCTTTACGAAATTTGGTATTAACCCATATAACTTTTTTTTCCGGCGTTGTACATTTAATTTACTGGCATTGCCAACACTTTTTAATGGCAAGGCATTGGCAAAAAGGTATCAAAAAGACACGAAAGTTAGCAATTGGCCGTTATTAGGCCACGTGTTGCAGATAATGTGATGGCATCCGTCATTAATAATTTATGATGCAAAATGCGTTTAGGATGATGGCATCCATCATTAATAAGTTATGCCAAAAGAATGCGTTTAGGATAATGGCATTTATCATTAAATAAGTATTGCAAGTTTTATAAGTTGGATGTCCCAAAAGTTATATAACATATTTAGAATTTTGTAATCGAAAAAAATGAAAAAAAGGCAAGAAAACTTTACCAATAAAAAATTAAATAATATAAATTTTTATACCGTAACAATAAACCAAAAAATAAAAATTAAAAGAATGTAATAAAATTAAAAAAAGATAGTAAATTAAAAGAAAACACTTTAAAAAAGTAAGTATTTAAGGGACACTTACACTCAATTTTCAGATACAAAACATAGGGAGAAATATTTTAAAGGGGTTAAATGTCAAAAAAAACTATTAAATATATATAATTTTTTTTATTAACACGGCTTTAAAACTTTTAATAAGGCAACTCCCTAATTTCATATAATTTTTTTAGGTAACTACAAATTTAAAAGGTTTTAAACAAAATGTTTACAGCTCCTAACAGTCTACTTGAATAACCCGCCTTCTTGACTAGCCATCACCAATTAATTACACAACACACACTAATTAGGTAATGAATACACCTAATTATGTCTACTAAAAACTCTTTTCTTTAAAAAAGAAACTAAAAAGCTAGAAAACCACGTAGAAAACAATTGCACAAAGCGGCCAAACAAAAGCAAGGTTGCCTCATCTGTCAAATTGTCAAATCTTGTATTTCGGCTAAGCGGGAAATTTGAATTTATTACCTTCGGTACTTCGGTCGAAATCGTCGAAATTAACCTAGCTAATTTTACCATCATTTTATTTTTAGTCTCTCAAAAATACATAATAAACATTTTGTTTGACTTAATTTTTATTTGCAAGATTTGTATCAATAATTGTATAAATCAATACTTCACCATTTTGTCAAAAATATAATAATTTGTGATCACTTTTAGGGGTTTAAGGTAAGATATTTGGTATTTTTATTTTTTTTGTCTCACAGATAATTATTCTGTCAATTTAACTGCATATAACGTACCAAAGAAATTTTTAAACATTTTGTTCAATTTTCAGGTTGGGTTGTCTTATCTTAAGCTTCTAATGAAAATTTTTAAAGTAACCACCCAAATCATAGTTTATTGTTAATTTGCTTAAGTTAAAAATAAAAAAAAATAGAAGAGGTCGGTAGGTAGCATAGATAACCTACATTTAGATCCGCAGTGGCAAGAAGCATTTTTCGGATTTTTACGAGCTCGCGCAGTGGGTGGACGAACATGCGCACTTAAAAGCCGTGGCAAAATATAAACACCGGCACCCCGTACCATTCGTCCGCAGTCTGACCGTAACGCTCCTTAGCTACCAGGACGCCGTTAACAAATTCTTTCCTATGATGCGGATAGTTTGTTTGGCGCCGGGTGCGTTTACCCTCAACGGGCTTTCGCATAAACCGGTTTTTTCGCCCATGAAATCTAACTTTTGTTTCGCGCAGGTTATAACATTGGCAATCCATCGAGATCAGTGTTAGGTAGTCAATATTCAGTGATTTTCACTTGGAAAAGTGTTTGTAACCATTACTGGTTTTATGGGCGCCGAAAGGGGTGCAAGGTGGGGTAGCGTCGGCAAATGTATGAAATAGTACATTTTGTAGAGTAAAAAAGTGTTCTTGGCTTTTGAAAGGATTTTACATCTCTCTGGCTTTAAAATGTGCGCAGCGCCGATATAAGAATACAAGTGAAAATGTATGAAGAGGTACATTTTTGAAGGTGAAAACCTTTTTAAATCTTTTGGGGTCAGTATATGAAAATGCTTAAAGAAAGTTGTTGCACCTCTCCTAGATGTCATCCTACCGACGCCAATGAATGGTTTAGTTAGTTTATCAGTATTTCACACTTAAATTATCTTTTAAAATATTCTTGACAAAATGACGAAGTACAAAAATTAAGATTTTTTTTTTGAAAATAAATATTAAGTACTAATTTAATTTAAATACTTGCCTGATTAAAAATATTTTTAAGTACAGTGACGGAATTAAAATCTCGTACACCTAATTTTTTTTTCTGATGCTATATGCATCCTTACTGACGTCATTTCATTTTGTGTATTACAATGTAATCATAATTGAGAAGCAGGGTAGCTGCTAAAAAGCCATTTTTGACCGATATGAATAAAGAGCAAAGAATGGGGTTTGCACTGGAATATTTACCGCGAGGTATGGATTTTTGGAAAAGGGTAGTATTTACCGATAAGAAGATTTTTCAATCTTATTATAGCGGGCAGATTAGAGTGTATAGGCCGAAAAATACACCGTACGAAGAAAGATATTATACCCAACATGTTAAAACAAGTGGAAGATTTTCTGTTAATGTATGGGGTTATATGTCTTTCAGAGGGCTAGGCATATGCCACCATATTCGAGAAAGATTTAATAGTTAAGCTTATATACACATACTCCAAAATGTTATGTGTCCATCGGTAAACAATATATTTGAACAAGAAAATTTTATATACAGCATGACAACTGCCCCGTCCATACAGCAAGGAGAGTTTCGGACTGGCTACTGGAAAATAACATTTCATTGTTACCTTGGCCCTCAAGAATCAATCAATCCAATCGAAAACGTCTGGGGATATATCGTAAAGGAAATAAACAAGAACAATGATTTCCATCCACAAAACAGTGACGATTTGTGGAATAAAATTGAAGAGACCTGGAATAATTACAATGTTCACCATGCACAAATGCTGATTGCATCAATGCCCATACGTTTAAAATTACTAGTGGAAAAAAATGGGGTCGTCGTTTGAAATATTAAGCCAGTGTTTTTTCTTTAATATTTGAATAAAATAAAATATATATTTATTTTGGAGTCATGTATTTTATTGAATATTAATTAAGGTGAGAAAAAGGTAAAAAGCCAAGTTTACCAAAATATTGTAAATTGACATTAAATGTTAACCTAAGTGTACGAAATTTTATTTCCGTCACTGTACAAGTATATTCAGGGTCAATAAAATTAGGTGCTTAGTGTGCTAATACTTGGCTATTTCAAAGAATTTTTTTTTAATTGGCTAGCTCGTAGCATGTGGTATATTCGTAAAACTCTTTAAAATACCTTTTTGATGGTGATACAATATACGAGATGCTTTATTTAAAAGATGCTATTTTACGTTAAAAAATATAAATGTCAATTTGCCAGTTGCTGTTTACTAATGTTTTAAATTAGAGAATGTTATAAATGCTTCTAGTTTGTCAATTTCAACATTGTTTATTTTGACTGATAACAAAGTTACTCATGGAAGGCACTTAATTTGGACAACCCTGTATACAGTGCG
Source organism: Listronotus bonariensis (assembly GCA_014170235.1). Taxonomy (NCBI): domain Eukaryota; kingdom Metazoa; phylum Arthropoda; class Insecta; order Coleoptera; family Curculionidae; genus Listronotus; species Listronotus bonariensis. The sequence continues at coordinate 149,676 of JACEGR010000563.1, forward strand.
GTTTTCAATAGTCTTTACCCCTTAAGCCAGTCGCAAACACAGCCACTTGTGGTTGCCACCAGTGGCCGCCACACGCTGCTGACTGAAAAGTGACCGCCCCCGACTACAAGCCGCGAGACATGGCTGCTGCCGTAAGTTGAAGCATGAGTGAGACACCACGAACGCCAAGCCTGCGTCGTGTCTATTTAGAGTGAAAAACAAAAGTTTAGTCAGTAGTGGTGTGCATATTCGAAAGATTTCGATATTCGAATATTCGTATTCGAATGATTTTAATATTCGAAAGATCTTTCGAAACATTTTATATTTCATTGAGAAAGATCTTTCGAAACATATTTCAAAACACTTCATATTTCATTGCAAAATATCTTTCGAAACATTTTATATTTTATTGCCAATAAGCTTTTATTCTGTCGAAATACCGATTGAAAGATTGTTGCTATTTGCGGCAACAAATTATTTCACGTCTAAACCGAGTATTTTCGAGTTTTGGCACTATTTAACCATAAATATTACAGCTGATATTCTTTGTTTGTTTGATTACTAATGATTTAAGGTATGTTTTACGGGTTGCCTATATTAAACGCCTAGATATTTAATATCATTCATCATTCATTCGGTATCTTTCATGTTTTTGTTCGGTGTTTACGAATATTAATTCATGACTGATCGTTCATGAAATATTTCACGACGAAATACGAATATTCGGAAGAAATATTCGAAACATTTCGAATATCTCGATGTTCGAATATCTTTCAGAAGATCATTTGAAAGGTTCCAACACTATTAGTCAGCCAGGCCTGGCCAACTTCTTATGAGAGCTGTCATTGCACCTGGCCAGATTTTTAAAGGGATTTAACGATATGTTGGTTGCCTATGCGCCCAGGTTCCAGATTTTATTTTAGTCGGTAAAACAGGAATCTGAAATTTTATACGTAGAAACCTGCAAGGAAAGGTAAAGTATCGATCGTTTTTATTTTCTTTGTCCTCGGCGCCGTCGCATTCATTACCGCCATTTTATCGTTTTTCTGTTTTAGGAAGCACCGACGCTTATCTTAATTCCTATTATTTTTTTTAATTCTGCCTATTTCAAGTTGCCTTATTCATTAGAAAAAGGGCCAGAGAGTTAAAAAGTGTAAATTCATAGAAACCTGCAAGGAAAGGTAGAGTATATCGATTAATCGATCGTTTTTCTTGTCTTTGCCCTCGGCGCGGTCTCATTCGTTGTAGTAATTTTATAATTTTTTCTGTTTTAGAAATCACTGGGAAACACCGACGCTCGCCGACGCTTTTTTTTCTTTTGCCTTACCAAATAACCAAGTAGGAAGCAGTAAAAATAATGTAAATTTAATATTATGTAAAGGAGACATAATTTGACCATGCAAGGTAAGTAAAATAATAATTGTATAATATATTAGACGCTCCATTTTATTTTATACTGTAGTATTTGCTTTCTGTTAAAATTCTGTAGAATTTGATTCCTGTTTGAATTTTGTGTGAACTTATTTCAACATGGCAGTGTCAGCTAATATTGGGAGAATTAAATTTAGTTGTAAATACCCATCCTTTCAAAATTCTCATTTTATTATATTATAAGAATAAAATGTATGCACTTTAAACCGTTTAATTTCTTCATCGTTTTTAAACAAAAAGGTATACTTTATTTGAATCGATATCTTGGACCGTTTTTCATAAAATCACATTTTAAGTCCAGACATCCAGCATTTTGTATGTAATAAAAATTCAATTTTTGTGCGAAAACCATTAAAATGTGATAAAATTATGAAAAGCAGTCTTTACTTGTATTATAAAGTTTAAAAGGCTCACAAACACCATTTTCTTTTTTATCATATTACGACATTTATGACATACAAAATGCTGGTTTGTCTGGATTTAAAATGTGATTGTATGAAAAACAGTCTCCAAGATATCGATTCAAATAACGTATACCTTTTTTGTAGAAAAAGATGAAGGAATCAAATGGTCAAAGCAGAATGTTATTGCCACCTGTGTCAAAAATGCCTACATAAAATGAAAAAAAAGGCTCACCCCGCATAATCCCTACTTACTGAACAGCCAACATATTTAATTGCCCAAATATTATTTGTACTGTGGCAACAATTTCAAACTTATAATTTAAATAGGTTTTTTTCCCCAACGAAGCATGATAGAACTTTTTTTATATGAAGTACTAACATTATTTTGGCTCACTTTATCACCCCTATCATTTATGACCTCACCTTTCCGGACACCATGTATATTTAAAATTATTAAAGTTTAGTATCCTATTTTCATTTTTATTTTTTTTACCTAAATATTTTATTTTGCTTTACAATATTAATTATACACATAATTATTGATAAATTGGTTTTATTTGTTTTGTAAATAAATTGCTTTTTTTTGTTAGTGTATTGTAGAAAAAAGTGCCCAATCATCCTTAGTATTCCCTTTTAAATGGGTAATATTTGTGCATGTGCATACAAGTTATTACTGGCCCTTTTTTAAGATAGGCTGACATTCTATTATTACTCTAATAAGTAGTTTTAAGTGTTTTAATACTATTTTTTTGTTTCATAAAAGTACCCTGAGTACCTGACTTGACATCCACAAGATTAGTGAGAAATGCACCTACTCGATCTGTGATACATACCTGATTGTGACAATCTTCCCAAATTGGAATGACCACCAGGCTGTGACTGCTTTTATTTAGATATAATTACCAAAGAGAATACCAAATTTAATTTTATTATTAGAATTTAAAATTTGTTTTATTTTTTAATTATGTATAGGGAATAAAAGTTGTTTTATTTAGATATTAGATTTAATAACCAAAGAGGATACCAAATTTACTTTTATTATTAGAAATTAAAGTTTTTATTTATTTTAATGTAATTTTCTATGCTTTACTTTTGTTGTTATCTTATATTATTGTTTTATTTAGATATTAAATTTAATAACCAAAGAGAATACCAAATAATTTTGTTTTTTTAAATATCTTTTTCATGAATGGTTTTGATTTTAAGTTTTCTTTTTAATAATAAAATGTAAAAATATAAAACGAAAACCGTTTATTTTTTACTTTTTATTGTTAAAAATAAAACTTAATATCAAAATCTTTATGAAGACAAATTTTAAAGATCATTTAAATATGGCGCCAGCCTTACAGATTCTGGTTAATTTATTAGTTCACAGATGGCGACACAAACAAAAATCTACCAGGCTTTGCCTCCAAGGCCTAGTTAGTGTGCCAGGTACCAGGGTGCGTATTTTGACAGTTTTTAACTGTCTCAGCAGTGGCGCTGATTTAACACGGCAATCGGACTTCTCTAACTCTCTCTGTTTTGTGTAGTCAGCAGTGTGTGGCGACTACAAGTGGCGACCACGGGGCGTGTTTAAGAAGGCCGGTCGTTCTGAGCTGGACAAATATTGAGATCAGGAAAAATTTCGGTACAAGTATATCACTAAAAATACTTTTTGAAATAAAAAGTAGTCTGGTGCAAAGTCGGTCTATATAAGGTCACGACATTCGGCCATATTGCTTTGACGTGTTATGACGTCACATCCGTACCATTTTTCGGCCATGTTGTTCAGTGCCGGATATATACAGTTTATTGTATTAGTAGAACAACCGTTTACACAACAGTTTTTAATTGTTAATAAGTTTTAAATTCTTTTACTTTAAATAAGAAACATTTGGAATTACATCTTTCAACAAATATCACTTCCAAAACAATGCAAAATAAAATGCGTAAATTCTAGACGCCACTGGATTGATCTTCAGCTTTGATTTTTACCCAGTCTTGCCAACTATTCTTCGAGAAGTGCCCTCCCTTGCGTCCCCGACCTCGAACCGCCTAAAAGTTGAGGATATGTCGCAACCTTATAAATATAAACTAACCTTGGTCTGGTGCTGGTTGTAATTTTGGAATAGTGCCCTATCAAAAAAATAGGTAAATTGAGGCAAATTCAGTTTGCTGAATATGTTTGATCTATGTCTGGGAATTTAATACGTCATATGCAAGATAGTCAAAAGCAAGTCTTTATTTGTTTAAATATGTTGTAAAAAATGGTCAAGCTAATAATGTGTCAAATGTTTTCAAACAACATAACCTCCATAAATCTGGTTTTGCTGTCAATTTTTTTCAAAAGAATTAGGATGACGTCATAACATCATTGTTTTGAATACGACGTGACCTGGTCAAGTACATAGTTATTGAGATAAGTAAACTTGTCTACAAATTATATTATGATATATTAGAGACATTTTGCACCTCTTAAAATAACAGACTATTTTTGGCCTCCTTATGGTTATCGTTATTAAACATAACGATTACGGCAGCAGTTTTAGACAGAGATTTTGCAACCTCTTTTAAGAAATTTATCTTGCGTCTGCGCTTTCGACCCATAACCTTATTTTTGCCTGTGGTTCACCGATTTTAAAGTTTGCGAAAAATCAGTATTTACTTTTATTCTCCATAAGTTATATATTGATTTTTTAATATATGCAAACAGTTCCCTTGATTTTGTTTTTTAAAGCAGATGTAAACAATACAGTATAAGCAAAAAAGCAAGTGTGCCAGATTGTAACATGTAAATTAATTACTGATTTAAAACATCCTTAAAAATGCAAGTCCGTTTTAATTTCTTTACACTATTTTATTTTTCTTACTGCTATGAATTTTTCGCTAATTATTCGTTATGTATCAATAATATTTTAATTAATACGGTATTAAAATTTCAACCTTCTTAAATAATCGATATTAAAAATTTTACAATTTGGCAACCACGCAGTTTACCAATAACGATAAAGATAACGATAAGCTCTTCGGTATTCATCCGTAATTAAAGGAGTCCGGTATGGTTAATAACGATAACGGATCATGTTTGCGTTACTGCGCAGTCTCAGAATAAAGTTAACCACAACGGAATTGCAAAATAAGGGGTGCAAAATGTCTCTATTATCTATCCAACAATTTTTATTTTTAATGTTTTAAATATGTCAATGTATTTTAATAGTGAAACACTTATTGATTAAGGTCAAGAACCGGTCGTCTTAGAAATTTGACTTGTCGACTTGTCTCAATTATATATTAGATAACAAGTTCATTGGTGTATCTTGCAGTAGTTTTTAAAGTAGGATTATATTTTTAAGTACACCGGGAAAAATTAATTAGTTAATTTTACGATGTGTTAAGTTTCAGATGATTGTAATATTATTTTGTTCTGATATTAACAAAAAAAAATAGGAAAAAAACCTGAGTCTACAAATTCTTTGTTCTTAAGATTAAGAGTGTTAAAATTGTAGAAAAGTGTTTTTTTTAAATCTTTACTATTCTTTACCCCATTTTGTTTTAATTTTGAAATCTTTTTTAGGACATTAAAAGGCTAATTTATCAATAACCTTGTTTTATTTATTAATTTTAGTGGCGCCTAGAGTGGCACCTGAACGAATAGTTCTAACCACAAAAGGGTACACAACTGATTGTGAAAAGTGTGTAAAATATTTTTCTCCTAAATTTGTTTTTTAACTAGTTTAGGGTAAAAAAAATATTTATATATATTTTTATATTAGGTTGTATAGTTTCTTATTAGCGCTAATTTAACAACTTAAAATTTCGGACCACTGACACGCTGGTCGACGGTATCGTTAAAATTAGCGAAAAAGTTTATACGCCTCGGTAAAAATGTCTTTATTGGCGCCAACTTGTTTCACTAACTGCTGCAATGAAATATTTCTATAACTTTTATCAACAAATATTAAGTCAATTTTATTTTTGAGCCGCTGATTTTTTGGAAATGACTCGGCATATATCTCCAATAAATTTTGAAAAGAATCAGTGGAAAAAGTTTAGTTATACTGGCCAAACTTTGCAGTATTAGCAAGACAAAGAAATTGTAGTTTGTAACAGTCGTTGAATCTTACTTCCATTTCCATCAAAATAGGATCTAATATTTCATAAAGAAGTGCTCTGTACTTTAATTTCTTTCTGTGAAAAACACTGTCGCTAATAATACTCAAACGGAAACAATCGAAATAATACGTGAAAACCAACGAAACGACCAAAACCTATACTATCTTTTTAAGGCTAGCGATTTACAAAGCAATACACCTGATACTTCCACCCGCGATTCTGGCCGCCGGCCGAAGTATAGCGTTGTCATGGCAACGAAGCGTCAAAGCGTAAACAAAACCCCGCATGAGGTGTATACTTCGGTTCGTTTTATATTTGCAATACACTTGTTGATCGCGGATTGAGATGTCGCGTTGCCGAAAGCGGAGGAAAGCGACTAGCGCCAGCTGTTAATTTATATCCTAGATTTTTCATGGCGAACTTTACAAATAAGGAATAGAAATGAGAAAAATGAATTGAATAATAGTAATATGTTTTTTATGTTTGATTATTTATTTTTGGTGAAGTGGCACGTCACTTACTACACCTGAATAGCCGCCACTGTTTTTTAATTTGACATCCTGTATCTTGAGAACACAAAATTTAAAGATTCATGGTTATCAATACTTTTTTTAATTTTAACGAGAGTTTTTTTTAGTCTCTGGACAAACCACGAAGGCTAAAAGCCTAAATACTAACGTACCGTGGGTGTCTTAAGCGAGGTAAGAAGGAGTTTGTTGACACGGGACTTAAATACTTGAAGATTTGGGGGAAGGAAAGACCTCCGCGGGCAGCAGGTTCCACAACCTAGAAACTCTAGGGATAAAAGAACGAACAAAGTGGGAAGTCCGGGGCCTGTCCAGTTGGACCGTATAGGGATGCATACGCGCGGAACCACGAGTTTCTCTGAGTATTCTTCCAAAGTAGTTTGGCAGCACACTTTACGAGCACCCTGTGTAAATTATGTTATAAAAATAACTATTTAAAAAAATTGTTTTTAATGTTTTATATATGGTGATGTATTAACGACCATGGACTCATCGTTCGAGGTGAAACCGACTTGTTTTGTCTTTATTATTTATTTATTAACAAAATCCAGTGGTGTAGTCTGAAATAATTTTTTAAATCAATGTAAGTTGTGGTTCATGTCTCTAAAACAACTGGCAAAATATCGCTAGGTTTTCAATAAAATAAAACAATTTTGGAAACTAAAATTAAGCGGCGTTACCTTGCAACAGCGCCCTAGCTCATAGGTTACTTTTTGAACACTAACAGGACACTATGACATATATTTGTCATATTTCGTTTGATTTGAAGTTCGGGGCCGGTTCAGTTGAAGCGTATAGGGATACATAAGTGCGGCACCACGAGTTTCTTGATTGGAAACCGCCGTAAGTAAAGGAATTATACTGGAAAATTCCTTAGAGCAGAAGTACCTACAAAAGAGCGATAAATCCCCCAGGCCGACGATGAGCGAGAGAAAGAAGCCTCTCTGTAAGCGAAGGTTCATTTATGAGACGAACAGCCCTTTTTTGGCTTAATTCTTGTCTTTTGATTCTTTTCTTGCTTTATCAGAAGCTTTGGATTTAATTTTTTTATAATGAGCTCTATTCTACGAATCAAGCTCTTTCATTTGATACCCATATTGAAGAAGTTGTGGGAAAAATATGTTATCCGACATTTTGTGGCAGCGGACATCTTGGATTTAAATTTTTTCATAGTGAGCTCTATTCTACTAATCAAGCCCTTTCATTTGATACACATATTGAGGTTGTAGTGAAGTAATATGTAATCCGCCATTTAGTATTGGCGGCCATTTTGAATTTACAATCATAAAGAATGTATTATATTGTATTGTCATCAAGATTAAGAGTGTGTATCGAATTTCAGATCGATCGGTCCGACCATCTTGAATTTGTGTTTATAGTGAGCTCTATTCTACGAATCAAGCCAACGACGTATGGACCCAGCGATTCATTCATAATTTTATGATAAACATTAAGCCAACAATCCTAATAGGCAAAGGAGGGTGAGGCAAGCGAGAAATGAAAATGGCGGACTTTCTTTTAACCTTGGTCGATAGTATGCACCCAACGACGTTGGTCTCTATTTACCTGTGAAAAGTGGGGTGCGGAAATGAATAGACTACCGTTTTACAAACAAAGCACTGCCTACCCATATTGTCTTTAAAAACACTTTCTTATCACCAACAAACACCAGAAAATACACAAAAAACGCATTATAAGCTTTATTTGATCACTTTTGGCTTTCCAAATTGTCAAATGACAGAAACCAACAGAAATGACAAAGCAAAGGGGGCGTCACCCACAAGCGTTTAGGAAAAGTTCATTCATGTTTTATTTACGATGGAGTAAAAAATCCCTGGGAGGCGTTGCCGGGATTAACAAATAATCAGGTATTTTCAGAATTTTGCTTTTTTTTAAAGATAATAACTTATAATATTTGAACATAATTTTTTATTATGATATCTAAAAATGATAAAAATATATGTATTGTTCATTTAAAAAGTTATATTACAATATTCTTTAATATAGAGGCTTATCCAACAACTACTTGTGGTTAGTAAGCTTAGAGTGGAAAAATTAAATTTGGCAAACCGCATTTTAGCTTTTTTACTGTGATGTATTAATGAAAACAGCTCAAACGTAAACAAACCTGGTCCATCCGTCGTTGAATCAAGCCCTTTTATTTGATACCCATATTAAAGTAGTTGTTGAAAAAATATGTAATCCGCCATTTTGTGGCAGCGGCCATCTTGGGTTTTAATTTTTTCATAGTGAGCTATATTCTACCAATTAAGTCCTTTCATTTGATACACATATTGAGGCTGTAGTAAAGTAAAATGTAATCCGCCATTTTGTATTGGTGGCCATTTTGAATTTACAATCATAAAGAATATATTATATTATATATTGTCATCAAGATTAAGAGTGTGTACCGAATTTCAGATCAATCGGTCGTCAGGAAGAGGGTTAAATTTCAATTACTAGTTTTTACCTAAACAACGAAAAAATAAATAAAAAAATAAAAACTACAAGCAGATCAAGTAGTAAAACCGTTTATTTAAAAACTGTTATAAGTATATTTAAATTTAAAAACATAAGACAATAAAGTTTTTCCTACGACACGACCAATATTATTCATCTAATATTAAATTTAAACATTCTTGTATTTCACTAAGCTCTTCTTAATTCTTTCTCTTCGCCACTGACTTTACGTGTAAACAATAAATGCAAATTACAGCTTAACTGTAAAAATGAAAAAGAAGTATTATTAATTCAGTTAGTGTCGGTCCTTCGTAAGTAATTAATTATGATTAATTCATCGTCGAGAATTTTTGAAAATATTGACGAAATTTGGAAGTTAGTGACAGAGTTAGTGATTCTTATTGGATATGTTACAATAATTAATCCATTTCTTACTTTAAAATCCTTCTTTGAGAAGCGCCAAATTTTTGAATTTGCTAAAAATCATAAAGGTCCTAAATTTTATCCTATTATTGGCAACTTGAATGAGGTTATCGGAAGAAGTAAGTAAATGATATATTATACAGGGTGTTTAAATAATTATGTTTGTTTAAATTGTTCTCTAGAACGTGCAGTGTAGGGTAGACTGGGTATGGTTGTGACAATTTTTATTTGACGACCAATAATTTTGTACGTGTGGCAGTTAGCTGTATAATATAGGTTTTATTTTATAAAGTGTACATTTGCCTGCGTATAAATACAAAAAATGTATTTATGAGTGCTATGGTTTTCCTCACAAGGGCAAGCTAAAGAAAAAATTGAAAGTGTCACTACCGACCACACCCCAGAGGCGAGTTGTGACAGTACTTGGGGTCAGTAGTGACAGGTTCAATCACTTTTATTGCTCAAAATATCATTTTCTTTGCACTTTAACCATTTTCGCCAGATTAGATTAGATTAGATTAGATTAGGAGGTGGATTGCATATCCTCTAGCACTGCAACCTGCTCAGGTTTATTGTGTGTTCTCCGTCCATAGGTTAGAGCACGCTATCCAAGCCGGTCTGTTTAATCAGACTCCACAAGCTTGAAACTGGCCCCTTGGTATATTTTGCCGCTTTAGGTTTTTCTTCACCCAACCTTGCAAACCGCAGACGACAAAGGGCTTCGCAGTAGCACCATACGTGTTCTGCGGTTTCTTCCTCCTCCTGGCAGAACCTACATAGGTTTTCTTCTGCCAGGCCCATAGTTTCCAGGTGTTTATTCAGTCTGCAATGACCTGTCAGTTGACCCACTATTATTCTTACTGCCTTCCGGTTATAATTCAGAAGGTCTTTTGTAAATTCTGGCGAGTAAGCCTTGATGAACACTTTCGCCTGACGCTGTCCTGGTGTTATCATTCACCAGTCTTGTGATTCCCCTCATAATCCATGATCTAATGGATGACCTTACCTGGCATGATGGAATACCACAGTAGGGCTCGGGACCTACCATTGTCCTGCCAGTCCCCTCCTTTGCCATTTTTCGCCAGGCTTATTATCGGAATATCCTCAACATATTGTTGATTGATCTTTTTCTATGATATCCTGAAGTTTCCTTGTACTCACCTTCCCTTCATTTTCTTCCACGTGCAATAAAATTTCCAAGTCATTATCTCTTAAATTTTCTTCTCTTTGATACTCCCTAGCTTCACATCTGCAGTTATTTATCACTGTGCCTTTGGTCTCAAATTTTTTGATAGTCCTATGGAATGTTGATTTTCCGGGTATCAGTCTATTCGGATACTGATCAACGAACATATCTGACAGCTTTTGGTAACTATTTTCTTGATAGTACCATTTAATTATCAATACTTTTTCTTCAGCAGTATAACTCATGGTTAATCTTTTCGCTCTTCGATTTTTGATAATAATAAAGCACTAAATTTTAAAATGACAACGTTATGTCACGCTTACTGGTATTTTTATTATTGTTCATAAATATGAGGCGATAATAATGTAACAATTTAAAAAAAATATATTAGCATCTAACTTGCAAACGGGTTAACCGAAAAATCTAAAGTTTTTACCATGGACGTAGATTTGCATGCTCTTCAATAAACTTCAATAGAATTTTTTCTAAAATAATTAGGGGAGCCAATAATTAACCCCATTTAAAATTACATGGGATTTCCTATGTCCCGCCCGGCGTTGCATCACAGAAAAAAATGCTCTTCTTCATCTTATGATGGTGGTCATGTCTTCTGTTTTGTATTTCTTTTTTAATCTTTGGACATTTTTTTTAAACAGCCTCGAAGGCTAAAAGCCTAAATATTAAAGTAGGTAAGAAAAAATTGTGACGACATGAGACTTAATTACTTAAAGATTGGGGGGTGAGAAAACTCTTCCGCGGGCAACAGATTCCACATTATAAACACTTCAGGAATAAAAAAACGAACAAAGTGGGAAGTTCAGGGCCTGTCTAATTGGACCGTATAGATATGCATACGTGCAGCACCACGAGTTTCTCTGTTGGGGACCGCAAGTTGAGGAATTACCTATACTAGACAATTACTTACAGCAGAAGTCATGAAAGTATAAAAAAGATAAACCCCTCACAGCCGACAATGGGGCGAGAGGAGAAGGTTTTTTATTAAGTAAAGGATAATTAAAAGGTCGAGCAGCTCTCATTAGAAGAGGAATTGTTTATCGCATTTTTTAATATACGGCAGCAAAGATATCGGTACGATTTACTTCGTGCATTTCTACAACTCTTCGTAATGCTATTCCTCTTTTCAGTTCTGTATAAGCTTCCCATATAACATTTTTTGCCGGCGTTGTACATTTAATTTACTGGCATTGCCAACACAATTTAATGGCAAGGCATTGGCAAAAAGGTATCAAAAAGACGCGAAAGTGGGCAATTGGCCGTTATTAGGCCACGTGTTGCAGATAATGTGATGACATCCGTCATTAATAGGTTATTGGCAAAAAAATGCGTTTAAGATGATGGCATCCATCATTAATAAGTTCTTGGCAAAAAGATAACAAAAAGACACGAAAGTGGGCAAATGCAGATACTCCCAAGCAGCAAGCTGACGTCTTATTGACGAAAATTGTCGCATATACTTTTTTTTAAAGCTAAAATGATGCGATATTTTATTTGAAAATTAAAATAGGAAAAAACTCCTTACTGCATGCAATTTCCTTGCAATGCAAAGTACCATCTCTCGGTACACTGTTCAATTTGGAGATGCAGATTTTTACACTAGCCGAATATATTTCTTTCAAGCTAAATGAGATCACCTACCGCAGACCGCTCTCGAATTATTTTTGTCTAATGGGTACGGTTTTGACGATAAAAAGCGAAGATATTGCAGAAACGTAGTAGTTTATTGTCCATTACGCCATCTATCGGTATGTCAAAAAAACTATTAAATATATATATTATCTTTTATTAACACATCTTTAAAACTTTTAATAAAGTTTTAAACAAAATGTTTACAGCTCCTAACAGTCTACTTGAATATCTTGCCTTCTCGACTAGCCATCACCAATTAATTACACAACACACACTTATTAGGTAATGAATACATTTAATTATGTCTATTAAAAAACTCTTTTCTTTAAAAAAGAAACTAAAAAAGCTAGAAAACAAATGCACAAAGCGGTCGATCACCTTCGGTCGAAATTAACGTAGCTAATTTTACCATCATTTTATTTTTATTCGCTCCAAAATACATAATAAACATTTTGTATGACCTAATTTTGATTTGCATGATTTTTAACAATAAAATGTTATGAAAAGGCCATTTCCTTTAAATAATGTAAAAAACATAAAATAATGTTGTTTAGCTGCCATTATAAATAAAACAGATCAAAAAATTGCTTTATTGTTAGTTAAATACCTGTTAATAATATGGTTTAAAAAGTATGAATATGCGTTGAAGGTTTGCCTTCAAAAATCCAATATTTATTTGCCTGCAACAAAAACGCCTGCTTTATTTAATCAGGATTGGTATGCCGCCATTTTTGTATGCTTGCCGGCAATTCGCCTGCATGTAAAATTTATTGGCAATTAAGTGTTTATTTAGGGTTGACTTTTTAATGCGTATAAGATGTTGGCATAATATTGCCACCAATTGCCAATGCTTTACCATTAATGCCAATATGAAAAATGTACATTGCAGGCAAATAGTGTTTCCTGGGTTCTTCATATTTTCCCATTTTCCAATGTAATTAAGCTTTTCTTACGCGTTTTTCTTGCATCTTAAAGCAAAAAAAAAATTAAAAATGTCCCAACCGTACGCAATGCACTCTTTCACTAAAAAGAATATTAGTGCAATATAAAATAACGCAAGTACAAAGTAAGCAATGCTATGTAATCACTAATGGTGGACCAATATTAAAAAAATATATATTATTGTGTCTGTACACAATCACTAAAAAAATAAACAAAAATACTTACTTTTGACCGTTAAAAGATAATGAGCGTCTCTGCTAACGTCAACGTCGCGCGTTTTTTGATGCAATAGTATGAAATATGTTCAGACCTGCTCCTGTCTTTCCTTTACGCCCCCGGCCCCCGTATTTCTTATAGTTTCGCTAATATTGCGACTGTCAAAACCGTACCCTGTCACAATCGTACCCAGTCTCCCTAACATACAATTTTTTTGTTTTTTGAATGGGGTATCTTTGTTTAAAGATAAGTATAAAGTAAGCTCTGAATTCAAACTTTTTTCTGAAATCATTGTCTTTTCCTATAATTTTAAATTATTCTCTCTCAATTTATGCACTTTTCCCTAATATAAAAGTCTCAATATAAAATTTACCATTTCATTTGGATTGTTTTGGAAGTGATATTTGTTGAAAGATGTAATTCCAAATGTTTTTATTTAAAGTAAAAGAATTTACAACTTAATAACAATTAAAAACTGTTGTGTAAACCGTTGTTCTACTAATACAATAAACTTTATATCTCCGGCACTGAACAACATGGCCGAAAAATGGGAGATGTGACGTCATAACACGTCAAAGCAATATGGCCGAATGTCGTGACCTTATATAGACCGACTTTGGATTCTTTTTCCTTAATGTAAAATGTATAAATTATGAATGTTAAGTCCAAATTCAGAATTTTTTTCTTTTTATTTAGAACTAACCAGAGCTTACCACAACTCTGAAATTAAAGTTTTAATATTTTCGAAAAAAGTGTTTAGTTTCAGAAATAACCTCTGAATTGAAAGAAACCTTTATTAGGTTGGGAAATATGGACATCTAAATAATTTTTTATTTTCATTATATTCACAGCATTACGTCGACTACAGACGACATGCCAAGGCTTTGCTTTACTATAGTAAAAGAATAATTTCGGACTTCCATTGTTTTTATTAATTTATTCGCACAACGTTTCGGGCAGTACTATCTCTGTCCGTTCTCAAGTGTAAACTAAACATAATTCCTAAAGCTACTGAGTTTATATACACTGGGGAAGATCATTTACCCGTGATGGAGTTGGGTTTGGTCAAGCGTGGGGTTGCTCACCTAAGGCGCCGGCATTAGTACGCTTCAATAGTGGTTTCCAAATGTGTGGTATGTCCACACTTAGATTGCTAAAAAGATCATTATTGTTTTCAATAAAGACGGCTTCCTTAAATTTGCGCTTTCTCCAATGTGGTTTCCTGTGAACAACCCGTGCTTCTGACCACTTGATATTGTGTTGTTGAGACCAAACATGGTCAGCGATTCCTGATTTCAAAGTTTCTCCCCTCTGTGTGTGTTGTTTGTGCTCCGCCAGACTTACATTTAAAGGGCGCTTTGTTTCTCCAATGTACGACCCCCACATTGGCATTGGCATACCTGGTAGATACAATCTTTCTCTTGTATGGATAAATCAGGTTTTGTTTTTGTCAAGAAACTTCGTAGTGTAGATTCAGATTTAAAGACGGTTTTAGTTCCATATTTCTTTGCTATTCTTCCAATGTAATGTAAGACTGGCAAAACACACACAGAGGGGAGAAACATCGAAATCTCGTCTCAATAACACAATATCAAGTGGTCAGAAGCACGGGTTGTTCACAGGGAACCACATTGGAGAAAGCGCAAATTTAAGGAAGCCGTCTTTATTGAAAACAATAATGATGCTTTTAGCAATCCATGTGGACATACCACACATTTGGAAACCACTATTAAAGCGTACTAATGCCGGCGCCTTAGGTGAGCAACCCCACGCTTGACCAAACCCAACTCCATCACGGGTGAAGGATCTTCCCAGTGTATATAAACTCAGTAGCTTTAGGAATTAGGTTTAGTTTACACTTGAGAACGGACAGAGATAGTACTGCCCGAAACGTTGTGTGAATAAATTAATAAAGACAATGGAAGTCCGAAATTCTTCTTTTACTACTGAATCATTGTCTTCCACATTCAGACAGACGATGGGTTAACAAGTTTCTTGGTGGGTTGTAACGTGCAGGGTTGTGCTGGTCGAATGGACGCGATTTATAAGTCAGAGATGGTGTTAATTTTTATATTTTATTTTATTTTAGATATTTTTGAGCTAGCTCAAAGGGTGCAGAAAGATATGGAATACCTTGTAATGTATGGTTTGGTCATGACTATTATTATTTTTCGGACGATGCCTCTGAGATAAAAATAATTCTAAACCATCCAAACGCTATAGAAAAAGGAACTATATACAATGATATTAAAGTCCTATTTAGGAATGCATTGCTGCTAGCTCCAGGTAATAATCAAGGATTTGTTTTTATGTGATTTAATTGCAACGAAATATCCCAAGCAGCAAGCTGACGTCTTATTGACGTCTCTTTTTAGTCATTTTTGGTCACATTTGGTCAGCAAAGACGGCATAAAATGACGACAAAGTGACGTTAAGTTGACCTCCCTAAGTCACAGACAAATGACGTTCCGTTAATGACGTCATAATGACGTCTTTAAAATGACGAAAAATTAAAGCATATACTTTTTTTTAAAGCTAAAATGATAGGATATTTTATTTGAAAATTGAAATATGAAAAAACTCCTTACTGCTCGCAATTTCCTTGCACTGCAAGGCTGCATCCTCAGGACACTGTCCAACCTGAAGATGCAGGTTTTTACACTAGCCGAAGATAGTTCTTCAAAGCTAATTGAGATCACCAACCGTAAACCGATCTCGTACTATTTTGGTCTCATCGGTACGATGTAGGCGATAAAAAGCGAAGATGTTGAATAAACGAAGTAGTTTATTGTCCATTACGCCATCTATCTGTAGAGTTTTTGCCTATTTTAATTTTGTAAAATTATTATTCTTATTTTTCTGTCATATGATATTTCGGTTGGATTTTGACACAAATCATATAATGTCACAAGATTTTTCTGGCGGGTTTTCTAAACATGACATCATGAGATTTTTATGAGCTAGTACGACAAAAAATGACGTCGAAAAGACGTCACTTTAACGAAGTCAAAAGACGTAATTAAAATGACGTCATAATTATGGTCTGATGACGTCCTATAACCAAAAATGACTTAAAAATGACGTCATAATGACGTCAGCTTGCTGCTTGGAAAAGCCATTTTTTTTTGGATAACATTAATTTCTATTGACATATGATTCTTTCAGATTGTTTTTCTACAATATACGAGTTGTATTAAAAAAAACATACAAATTTGGTGTGATTAAAAAAGCAATAATTGAAGTCTACTGCAAAGTCCTTTAGTGCACGTCATAAAGTTTTTTTTGTTATAGGTGACATTTGGAAAAGAAAACGAAAATTTTTTGCCAAAAATTTCAGTCAACCTATTCTAAACTCCTTCGTTCCGATCTATTATAAAAAAGTATAAGTCTGGTGAATGTTTTAAAAGAACCACAAAATAAAGATATTTATGAAATTTTGGAGAGGTATACCTTAGATAGTTTTTGTGGTAAGTTTTTATTTCTATTTCTAATCATAATTTTAATTTTTAATTGTAAATTTTGGGTACCTAATTTGCTGTCAGAATCCAGTTAAAAGCCGATTTTTTAAATGGGCTTAAGAAGTTTTATTTAAAAACCATATAAAAAGTTTAGATATGTAAGGTTTGACAAGTGTTTATCTTTGTCCTTAGAAACTCTTATTGGCATCGATTACGACTTGCAAATAGATCCAAAGGTAAAATTCCTCGAATGGGTTGGAGAGTAAGTATATAGGTAACTATAACTAATCATAAAGTTCAAGTAAAGTTCTTACATTTCTGTAACTTAACAACCATATGCCTCTCCCTCTTTATTAAGGTTAATTCACTATAATATGCCCTGTATCCCTCCCATATTCATCACGTTGCTTTTCCATAAAATTTTAGTACACCCAATCATATACTGTATGTCAACTATCTGTTCCGTAAACTTGACGTCTAGTGAGGATGAAGCTCACGGTAACGCGAGGTGTATGTGACCGGTATGCAGGGCCGAAATTGGGGGCGAAAACGTGCATTGCATGTGGGCGGCCAAATTATTATTGGCCAATTGAAAAAATACCTGGAGTAAATAAAATTTCTCAAACCGTACATAGTAGGCCTCACCGGTGCTAACAACATCGTCAACGCCGCAATCGCGAAACACTACCGCATGCGGTCGGCGAAAGATTCAATAATTTTACGTTAAACATCTTTGTTTAACCTACTAGTTTAAAAAAAAGCAATATCAGAGACAAGAATGAGACGAGCAACTAAATGTAAATGAATTATCCGAGAGAGAGATAGCTGCTGGGCCTTCCTTGTCTGTCTTCAAGGAAGGTAAACGCAGATGGCGCGTGAGTCGACTTTATCGTTTGCCCGCCAAATTCAAATTATATAGCTGTGCTATTTTTGTCCTTAATGTTAGGTACTTGTTTTTGTTTCTTATTAATATGAAATATTGGGGTTTAGTTCAATTATTACGCACACCTAATTAAAAATGTCATTTATTTGGTTTTTATAAAGATTTTTCTTACAGATAACCATGTCAATATTACCTTAAATTATCTGTTGAAAAGAACAAATTTAATATATACACTGTGATAACTAATAAAGTCAGTATTCAAAGTCCAATTAAAGGTAAAAAAACCACGAAACACACAATAAATCACAGAAAATGTAACTGTAAAAAATAACTGTCCAAACAAATCGGCCATTGAAAAATATCAAACACAAATATCGAATAACATTTCGGCGTGACTGCATGCGGCAACGTTGTCAAGTTAAAAATATTCGATTCATGGTATATTTTCTTTCTCTTAATTAGATGTGAGCCAAAAAAGGACATTAAAGTTTTGCAGAAATTGTAAACAACCTGGCAACCAGGGCAAAGCGATGATTGCTCCATCTACGATAGCCTGCCATGATGAAAGACAAAGACATATTTATTGGAACTTGCGTTAAACCAGAAAGAGATAAATACAATGGACAAATTGTTAGGACCAGTTACTCGTCTCATTGTTGTCTCTGGCAATATATTAGACTTACTTCAGGACTAATAAAGAAATTTCTAGGATATCTTCAAATTTTTGATAGCTCTAACGTGTTTTTACTCTTAATAAAAAGTCGTTTTAAATAAACACAAAAAGTAAAAAAAAAGTTTTTTTATTTAATTAAGAAGTGAAAAGTGTTGCTGCTTACAAAAAATGTAAGTTATACAGGGAGTTCAGTAACCCTCCGACGAACTTTAAGGGGTAATTGTAAAATAAAAAATGAAAAAAAAAAAAAAAGATCTGTACTAAACACCTTAACTACGGTGTGTTAAATATTAATATATATATATTTTTTTATTATACCTTTTATACCAATTCCGATAATTTTAAAAGTTTTAGGGGACGTCTCAGACGCAACAGACAAGAAAAAAAATTATACTAATATCGTCCATTAGAGGTATAAGATATATGTTTTTTAAAAATAAAATGGTGCTTGCAATTTTCTGAAATAATAAATTGATCTCCTGACTTGTGTTTATTAATTATACTGTATTTGCTAGGCACATAACGAGTGTGGCTTTTCAACGTTTCATGAAATGTCAAAAATTAGTGTTATTATTTTTTTAGACTGCAAGACATTGGTGGTAAGCGTCTTGTTAGTTCTTATTATTATCCAACAGTATTATGGATATTTTCTAGTGAAGGAAGAAGATTTTTGTGGGCGCTGTACAAGGCAAGATCTTTTATTTTTAGTGTAAGTAAATGGCGATGAGCATGTTATGAAAAAAAAAAATGGTAATTTTTATTGACAATACTGTAAATTAAAAAAAAATAAACATAATGGATACTAGAATATACGCGTCTTTTACTGTTTTTGTAGAAGCTAAATATTGGTCTTCACCATTTTGTCAAGAACAAAAGAATATTTACAAAAAAACATCTTGTTTTTATTAAAAAAATAGACAATAAAACAAATTTAAAAATAGTGCTATGGAGTCTTAGTAACAAAAGGGTTATTATTTAAAAAAGGTCATGTAAATCGGTAAAATTATCTCTGAAATTTGCTAAAAATTTTACTTAAAGTATGACGATAAAAGTTTTTCATGAAATTTTTGTGTCAAAAGTAAAAATTTTTAAATTTTTCCTAAAAGACCATTTGTTTTTAATGGGAAACAATAAATTTTTGATATACAACCCAACAATTTCGTGAAAAACTGTTATTATGGATTCCTACCTTTAGAGTTTTACATAAACCGGGGTATACACAGTCACGCAAACCTGAAACGCACTTGCATCAAAGCAAATGTCAAATAAAGCTTTTGATACTCGCTATTCAGATGTACCTGTCAGTTCAGCGTCAGTTTTGCCAGCAGGAGGTGTGATCAACTTGAAAATAACTGTAATTCAGCAAAAATATTTCATTTTTTATTTTTGTCAATGTATTCATTACTTTCCAAAAGCATGGATAACCTTGGTACATATCTATAAAATCACGCAATACATCTTCCTGGCGCCAAAGAGCCATTTTGTTAACTCAAAACCAACAATATAACCCCATAAATGACGTTCCTAAACTGAAACGGTAACTGACGTGCCTACACATGCACAAGTTTGCACGACGCGCACCATGAAAAATCAAAGTCGTACATTGAGTCGCATGCCAAGCCAGATGTGGCAGTTTTTCAATACACACGGTCAAATTTGCGCGCGAGCTTTGGCTTTATTGACAGCTGTGACAGTTTTGCATTTACCGTGTATACCCCGGTTAAGATACCGAAGTGGCCAGTGAAATATGTAAACAGAATGCCATGCTTGGAAAGGAGACAGTCTAAAGCCGGCTACAGACGACATGCCAAGACTTGGCAAATGTTCGTTTGCTCAAACGTTCCCGCATCTCAACGTTAGCTGTGTTTTGCCATATGTTTTGCTTACACACGATGCGGGAACGTTTGAGCTAAGATACGATAAAATGTTTAAGCGAACGGACATTTGCCAAGCCTTGGCATGTCGTCTGTAGCCGGCATAACGCGAATGCCGGCACGAAAACATTTCGGATTGGGTGACTAATAGTGCATGTTTTGTTATTGCATTACTGGCCGATTACCTTTGAAATAGCTGATACGATATTATATAAGTTGGCTTAGTGTTTGCAACTTAAAGCCGGCTACAGACGACATGCCAAGGCTTAGCAAATGTCCACTCGTTCAAACATTTCCGCATCGAGTGTATGCAAAACATAGTAAAGCAAGCAGAACTAAGAAATATCAAAATGGGTTTGCTTCAGAATGGTTATGCTGAGAGATCTATAAATAGAATTATAAATAGCTGTAATGTGGAACCACCAGTGCGGCCACCTGAGCAAGATACTTTCTCTCTTTTAACAATTCCATATGTGAAAGGAACGTCCGAAAAAAATTAGAAGAATAGCAAAGAAATATGAAATTAAAACCGTCTTTAAATCTGGATCTACTTTACGAAGTTTCTTGACAAAAACAAAACCCGATTTATCCATACAAGAGAAAGATTGTATCTACCAGGTACCATGCCAATGTGGGGGTCGTAGATTGGAGAAACAAAGCGCCCTTTAAATGTAAGACTGGCGGAGCACAAACAACACACACAGAGGGGGAAACATCAAAATCAGGGATCGCTTTTTGGTCTCAATAACACAATATCAAGTGGTCAGAAGCACGGGTTGTTCACAGGGAACCACATTGGAGAAAGCGCAAATTTAAAGAAGCCGTCTTTATTGAAAACAATAATGATGTTTTTAGCAATCTAAGTGTGGACATACCAAACATTTGGAAACCACTGTTAGAGCGTACTAAATGCCGGCGCCTTAGGTGAGCAACCCCACGCTTGACCGAGCCCAACTCCATCACGGGTGAATGATCTTCTCCAGTGTATATACACTCAGTAGCTTTAGGAATTAGGGTTAGTTTACACTTGAGAACGGACAGAGATAGTACTGCCCGAAACGTTGTGTGACAATGGAAGTCCGAAATTCTTCTTTTACTATAGTAAAGCAAAGCCTTGGCATGTCGTCTGTAGTCGGCGTAATGCTGTGAATATAATGAAAATTAAAAATTATTTAGTTGTCCATATTTTCCAACATAATAAAGGTCAGACATAACAGGTATGGTATTTTCTTAAAGCTCTTTAAAGTTTTTTTTATGGTTCCATTTATAAATTGCTATTTTACGGTCAACCTCACGATGACACACATATTTCCGAAATTAATTATAATAGATATGGGTTGTAGTATCCTATTTTTATTTTGTTAATTTAATAAATGCAATTTTTTGTTCTTAGTATTATAAAATTATGTAATGTTGTTTATTTTTAGGTATTAAGAAATAAAAGGAAAGAGTTAGCTGAAAATCCAGGTATGTGTAACTTTGGCACCCTACTATTATTGTTTATAATTGAGACAATGTTGACACTAATTTAAGTCAAATTTTTTGTTGACACTGCCCATATAACATTTTTTGCCGGCAAGGCTTTGGCAAAAGGTATCAAAATGGGCAATTGGCCGTTATTAGGCCACCTGTTGCAGAAAATCTGATGGCATCCATCATTAATAAGTTATGATGAAAAAATGCGTTTAGGATGATGGCATCCATCATTAATAAGTTATGCTGAAAAAATAAATTTAGGATGATGGTATCCATCATTAAAAAGGTTTTGGCAAAAATATGTTTTTAGATGATGGCATTACATTATTTTTTCCTAATGACAATATAATTCATTTTTACCGTCCAGGGAACTAAAATGTGTATAATTAATGCACATGCATATGTTGTGTTTATGTACAGGGTGTTCCATATAAAATTAAATACCGTAATTCTGAAAAAACCATAAGAGACACAAGAAAAAGTTAAATGCAGCAGTTGTTCAGTAAAATGTATTTTTTTAGTATTTTTTTTGTATCTCTTATGGTTTTTCCAAAATTATAGTATTTAATTTTATATGGGACACCCTGTACATAAACGTACATTATGCATGTGCATTATTTATGCACATTTTAGTTCCCTGGACGGTAAAAATGCATTTTATTATCATTAGGAAAAAATAATGTAATGCCATCATCTAAAAGGCATATTTTTGCCAAAACCTTTTTAATGATGGATGCCATCATCCTAAATGCATGTTTTCAGCATAACTTATTAATGATGGATGCCATCATCCTAAACCCATTTTTTCATCATAACTTATTAATGATGAATGCCATCACATTGGCTGCAACACGTGGCCTATTAACGGCCAATTGCCCATTTTGATTTCTTTTGATACCTTTTTGCCAATGCCTTGCCGGCAAAAAATATTATATGGGTGCAAACAAAGCCATGTAGACAATTATAGTTATAATTGTCTTTGGTATAGGATAATATTAGGCAAAAATATTCAGAACGTAATGGCGGCAACAAAAATACCAAAATATACAGGGTGTTCCATTTGAAATATCAAACTTGATGTCACTTTTTGGTATAAGCGGCAAAGCTGCATCGTTAAACATATTTTAAATCGAGAGATCACAAGCCATTACTGATGTTGCCAAATTTTTTAAAAATCCCTTTTTCCGTAAACGTCTAAGGTACCATCGACCGTAAGACACCCTGTATACATTGTTGCAATAACCAATTTGGCACCATTTTACTTTTTTTTGCCAGGATAAAATTTTTAAGACAAATAGAATTGTATTATTTCCCCAAATGACAATAAAATCGTACTGCAAATCTTTAAAACTAATTTATGTTCAGTTTGGATGTATCTGTAGGCAAAAGTCTATACGCCTTGTTGCACTGATTGTCTATACTACTGGCTAGACAATCTGTCGTACAATAAGTTGCATAGTTTGTGGGCTGTTTAATACATTTTACTTACCTTTTTAGTAAGCAATCATGATAAAGAAACGACATCTCTGCTAGATGCGATGCTTCAAGCTGAAGGAACAAAAATGAGCAATCAAGAGATTTTTAATGACATATTCTTGTTGTCTATTGGGGTACGTACAAAACACATATTATTTAATTGGACCTTTGTGTAAAATATTCAAAATAAAACGTAATAATTTATCTTATTCTTGAATATTAAAATAAAATCACATACAGTGTGTCCAAGATAAGGATCCTAAGCATGGGAATCTCAGTTCCTATTGGAGATACAGCTTAGGTTAAATTAGGAAAAAGTTGTGTTTTTTAAAGCTTATTTACGTGCCGTTTAAAAACTTGATAAATTTTCATGGCCTGCTGAGATATTTGGCAAAAACGAAAATTTGACTATATCGATTTTATTTTTTCTGACTTAATTTGAAGAGATATAAAAAAACTAATGACACTTTTTATTAGCACTTATTAGCTACTACATGATGGTATTTTTAGATTTTATACCCGACGTTTCGTTTTCAAGAAACCATCATCAACTTTTTTTTATGGCTCGAAAAAAAGTACCCCCTGTATCTGATCCCATTTTTTATTACAAATATAACGATGTATCACATGTCATATTTTAATTTTTAGTTAAAAGAAAAATTGCATTTTTCAAAGTTATTTTTGAGTAGGCCTTGCAAACAAATGCTTGGACGTTAATACCTGTAACCGTATCTGCAACATAATTAATTATCATTATAAAATAGTATTTGTCCTTATTACCCTGCTTGTCAAGTTGTTGTTTTTAGAGCAATTGTTCTTGTTGTTACTGTTGCCTTTATACGCAATACGCATTACTAGGCTCAACAAAATCCGCGTGTTAAGAAAATATCGAAACATCAAGAACGTTTTGGATTTAATATGTGGTGTGGAATTTTAGGAACTAAAATACCAGGTCCATGTATTTACCATAATTCATTAACTGCAGAAATGATACCATCATTTATTTTTGCAGCACAAAATGTAGCATGTTAGCATGTCAAACTTATCTTCATGGCTATAATGGCCATCCTGCATATTCGACCGTGATAATACAATAAGATATTAGCTATTCACCAATAAACAATAATAGAGACAACAGTAACAATAAGAACAATTGCTCTAAAAACAACAACTCGACAAGCAGGGTAATAAGGATAAATACTAATTTATAATGATATTAAATTATGTTACAGATACGGTAACAGGTATTAACGTCCAAGCATTTGTTTGCAAGGCCTACTTAAAAATAACTTAAAAAATAGAAAAATTCAATTTTTCTTTTAACTAAAAATTAAAATAAGACATGTGATACATCGTTGAATTTGTAATAAAAAATGGGATCAGATACAGGGGGTACTTTTTTTTCGAGCCATATAAAAAATAAAGTTAATGATGGTTTCTTGAAAACGAAACGTCGGGTATAAAATCTAAAAATACCATCATGTAGTAGCTAAAAAGTGCCAATAAAAAAGTGTTAATAGTTTTTTTATATCTCTTCAAATAAAGTCAGAAAAAAATAAAATTAATATAGTCAAATTTTCGTTTTTGCCAAATATCTCAGCACGCCGTGAAAATTTTTCAAGTTTTTAAACGGCATGTAAATAAGCTTTAAAAAACACAACTTTTTCTAATTAAACCTAAGCTGTATCTCCAGTAGGTACTGAGATTCCCATGCTTAGGATCCTTATCTTGGACACTCTGTATAAGAATCTCACAAAAATTACAAGTCACTTTGATTGCTAAATGTAAATCAGCATCTCTTTTAAATTTTTTACAACTGTTAAATAGTATATTACATTACAAGGGTGGAAAATGACTTATTTCACACGAGTGGGAATATTGTTGCACGAGGCGTCAGCCGAGTGCGACAAACCCACGTGTGTAAGAAAGTGATTTTCACACAAGTAATGTACACTATTTTTCCTACGATCAAAAATTATTCACCAAAAAACAATAAAAGTTTTCTTTACGGAAAAAATAAGAAAACAATTGAAAACTTTGCATCACTAGGGTGATATATACTTTTCCTTACTGCGATATATTATACTATTGAACAATATTTTTATATCAAAAATCACCTACCTAGTCGCTTTTTATCATTTAAGAATTGAAAAAGGTCCTCATTAAAAAAATATTGCATGGCTTTTTCAATGCAAATCCCAACAACAGCCTGATAACTCCAAATTTATTTTAAATAACAATGAGAGCCATGACAACTTTATATTATACTTTGCAATACTAGTGTTGTAAAGTACTTTGCAACACTAGTGTGATATAAGGCATTTTCTATGCATGAAAACAGTGTGCTATTTACTATTTTCACATGTGGTCGTAGGAAAAATATGTTTTCATATGCTCTTTTAAATTTTAATTTTGTACTGTTTTTTAAGGCTACGGACCCAGCTGGTTTTAGCTTAGCTTTTACCTTTACATTACTAGGGATGTATCCAGACGTTCAAGTAAGTACATTTGTGTTCAAATAACATTTTTTTTTGGCACAGCTACTCCATAAAGTAATTT
Organism: Listronotus bonariensis; assembly: GCA_014170235.1. NCBI lineage: Eukaryota > Metazoa > Arthropoda > Insecta > Coleoptera > Curculionidae > Listronotus > Listronotus bonariensis. Next base: position 175,385 of record JACEGR010000563.1, read on the forward strand.
AGTCAATAACCAATCTACATAAATAATTTTTGTAATTCAAAAAATAAAAGTAATTCTTGTTTTAAAATAACTACAAATCCATCCCAACACCTTTAGTAACACAGAATCGAGTTAATTCACTCGGCCGCATTTTAAATTGACATTTTTGGTTTTTATGGCAATACATTATACCCAAAGAAAAAAGAACAATTGCGCGCTTCAAAAGTTACGCGGACCAATTGTATTGCTACCTCGTGGTTTCGGAAGGGCATTTATTAAAATTCGCCCAGCTTCTCAGTAAAAACCCAGCAAACACTATTTGCCGGCAATGTACATTTTTCATATTGGCATTGATGGTAAAGCATTGGCAATTGGTGGCAAATTATGCCAACATCTAATACGTATTAAAAGTTAACCCTAAATAAACACACAATTGCCAATAAATTTTACATGCAGGCGAATTGCCGGCAAGCATATAAAAATGGCGGCATACCAATCCTGATTAAATAAAGCAAGCCTTTTGTTGCAGGCAAATAAATATTGAATTTTTGAAGGCAAACCTTCAACGCATATTCATACTTTTCAAACCATATTATTAACATTGGTATTTAACTAACATTCGAGCAATTTTTTGATCTGTTTTATTTATAATGGCGGCTAAACAACATTATTTTATGTTTTTTTACATAATTTAAAGGAAATGGCCTTTTCCTAACATTTTATTGATACAAATCATGCAAATAAAAATTAAGTCAAACAAAATGTTTATTATGTATTTTGAGAGAATAAAAATAAAATGATGGTAAAATTAGCTAGGTTAATTTCGACGATTTCGACCGAAGGTGATAAATTCAAATTTCCCGCTTAGCCGAAATACAAGATTTTACAATTTGACAGATGAGGCAACCTTGCTTTTGTTTGGCCGCTTTGTGCAATTGTTTTCTACGTGGTTTTCTAGCTTTTTAGTTTTTTTTAAGAAAAGAGTTTTTAGTAGATATAATTAAGTGCATTCATTACCTAATTAGTTTGTGTTGTGTAATTAATTGGTGATGGCTAGTCAAGAAGGCGGATTATTCAAGTAGACTATTAGGAGCTGTAAACATTTTGTTTAAAACCTTTTAAATTTGTAGTAACCTAAAAAAATTATATGAAATCAGGGAGTTGCCTTATTAAAAGTTTTGAAGACGTGTTAATAAAAAAATTATATATATTTAATAGTTTTTTTTTTGACATTTAACTCCATTAAAATATTTCTCCCTATGTTTTGGATCTGAAAATTGAGTGTAAGTGTCCCTTAAATACTTACTATTTTAAAGTGTTTTCTTTTGATTTACTATCTTTTTTTAATTATATTACATTCTTTGTATTTTTTTTCGTTTATTGTTACGGTATAAAAATTTATATTATGTAATTTTTTATTGATAAAGTTTTCCTGCCTTTTTTCTCATTTTTTTCGATTACAAAATTCTAAATATGTTATTTTACTTTTGGGACATTCAACTTATAAAACTTGCAATACTTATTTAATGATAAATGCCATTATCCTAAACGCATTTTTTGGCATAACTTATTAATGATGGATGCCATCATCCTAAACGCATTTTTTCATCATAAATTATTAATGACGGATGCCATCCCATTATCTGCAACACGTGGCCTAATAACGGCCAATTGCCCACTTTCGCGTCTTTTTGATACCTTTTGCCAATGCCTTGCCATTAAAGAGTGTTGGCAACGCCAGTAAATTAAATGTACAACGCCGGCAAAAAATATTATATGGGAACAGGATTTTAAAACAAGTGGGTAAGACAAAGAAGAACTAATTAGCTTATTGGCATAGGCAATATTCGAGGTGAGCCTGATTCGTGTCGCCGTCCAACGAAAGGCGGAAGCCCTTCTCGTTCTGCTCGAATTGGCGCGCTTGTTGCAGGGAAGAATTGTAGGAGAGTACAAAGCAGATTAAAAAAGGAATTGAATACACGTATTTCCTATGGTCGGCAATTGCGTTTTTAGACCGGTATATTTTGCTTGTTTTATAATGGCCTTATTAGTTTCTCATAACCTTTGCCCCACCTGTAAAAAGCCATTGTCAGCTCCTGATATTTTTTCGATTACTTGGTTAATTATTGCAAAAAATGTTCATTTATTTAGTTGCAATGCACTTCTTAATTGGTATGTTTAATACTACTTTAGGTACTAATTTTTAGGAAAAAGTTTATCAAGAAGTTTTGTCCGTGATAGGAAGTACTCGACCAATTTACCACGAAGATTTACCCAATTTAAAATATACAGAACAAGCCATTTTTGAGGCAATGAGGCTACTACCCTCTGTTCCACTCGAAGCAAGATTGGCTACTGCCGATATAGATCTTGGTACGTAAATATCCTACTGACTGTTGGAACAACAAAACTTTGCAGAGCATAACGTATGTCCTAAAAGTTTTGGCACAAAACTCATTGTCTTTAATTTTAACAAAAACAAAATAATATCAAGTTGCCTTTGAAAGCAAAAGTTTATTTACTTTATTTACTGTCAGTTGAAATTTATTTATTTTGAAGTTTTCGCTTTAAGATGTCGTATAAATTAGAAATAAGAAAAAGTATCTTAGGTGGGCGGATACCCAAAGCTGAAATCTGTCGAATATTCCAGAATGAAAACATTTCACGCAGAACCATTTATAGAACAATAGCGGAGTGCAATCAGGGAATACATTGTCTGAATCTCCCAAAAGTGGAAGACCACGTGCATTTACCGCACAGAGGTCAGAGAGATTGGTGAGAAGAGCAAAAACCAGATTGGAATGTCAACGAGGAGACTGGCTAGGTAATACATATCTTCTAAGAGTACGATATCGTTGGAATTGAGAAGGAATGGTCTTAAATATCAAAAGAGACGTAAGTGCCCCAAATACTCTCAAGCGCAGCTTCTTCGTATACCAAGATGATGTCGTCGACTGAGGCGGGTACATTTTGCCAATGAAATAATTATTATTTTAGATGACGAAAAGTATTTCACTTTGAGTAATTCTGAAATGAAGGGAAACGATGGATTTTATACGGACAACGTAGAGGAATGCCCTGACAATGTTAGATACAAACATAAAGCGAAATTTGCGGATAAAATCCTTGTCTTGTGCGCAATTTCTAACAGGGGCGTATCCCGACCTTTTGTGGGAAGAGTGAGGGGTGAAGCTTTGAATAGTCAGAGCTATATTGATAACTGCCTTTCCCAATTGCTTCAGTTTTTCGCGAACATCATGCTAATGACGATATCATGTTTTGGCCAGACCTAGCATCATGCCATTACTCAAGAGGTACCCAAAACTGGCTTCGACAACACCACATACCTTTTGTTCCCAAAAACGATAATCCTCCAAACTTGCCGCAGGCTCGCCCAATAGAGGATTTTTGGGCTGTACTGTCTAGAAAGGTTTATCATGGAGGCTGGGAAGCACAAGATGAGGAACAATTAAGACGGCGAATTTACGAGAAATTAAGAGAAATTGAACTGAATTCCGTCCAGGACCTCATGAGAGACATTCTAAGAAATTTGCGTCTGGTAGAGCAGAATGGGCCACTCCACATAATTCGATAGTATAGTTTAGTTAAGTATTGAGTTGTAATTAATGATAACTAGTTAGTGTTTAAATAAATTTCTTCATTAAAAAAAACCGATAAATATTGTGTGCCAAAACTTTTAGGACATACGTTACGAAGATATCATAACTATTACCTCGTGGTTTTTAGGCACCAAAATATTTCCAAAAGGTGCTAACTTCGCTATCAGTATTTTTGATCTTCATCGCAATGAGAAGTACTGGCCTAACCCTTTGGTATATGATCCTGATAGATTTTTACCTGAGGAAGTTGCCAAAAGGCACCAAAGTGCATTTGTTCCTTTCTCAGGAGGTGCCAGAAACTGTGTTGGTAAGATTCTTTATACAGGGTTATTCAACTGTTATTAAACAAAGATATGTTTATTGGTGGATAAACCTCCAACCAAACTAAAGAAACTACGTATTACACTCAATTTTTATTTTTTTATGGTCTAGAACTGCCCGAAACCATTCCTGAACTGTCAGCGCTTGGGGCTGTTTAAGAACATAAAAGGAATACGGGGATTGTTTCTTTAAAATCTAAATTAAGGCGTTAAACACCATAGCGGACCATCCTTAAAACAAAAAAGTGCCTTAACAGTTTTTTGGATAGCATATAACTTATTTAACTACGTGAGCTATTACAATCTTAAAAGAACCATTAATCCCCTGGCCTTAATAAATAGGTTTTATATATTTAAAATAAATGTTATAGTATAGGAGTGGCAACAATTTTTTGAAAAACCATTTTAGGTCAGCTGATTTTTTGATATGTTGTTCTCCTTGCTCTTCTGGACAGAACCTGGGCTGTCCGGCTAGCGGGAGTGGTTGCGATTATTAGTTCGCATTCTACCTGTACCGGTAATTATTCAACATTTTAAAAAGCCTTATTTTAATTTTTAATTTCTTACCTTTAAATAGGTTTACCAAACATATTTTTTTATTGCCAGACACTTTTATCATTGTTCATTATACAGTCGTCCCCCTTCTAACTTCTGAACCGTTTGGTATATTTTGATAAAACTTGAAACGATTATATATGGCCAAGGTCTGGATTTTTGACATATCAGTAACAGCTCTAAATGTCAAGGTCACAGCTGGGTGCCAACCTAACCGCTACCGCCAGCCAGACAGACGAGGATCTACTTAAAGAGGACGAAGAACAACATATCAAAAAATCAGCCAACCTAAAATTCTTATCTTCCCGACGTTGCTACCTTCCGGACTATTAAAGCACTTTTTTTATTTGTAGGATGGCTTGATCTGGTTCTCAACTCCTTAATTATAGATTAAATCACTAAAAATAACTTTTTTCTAGGAAAAACATATGGAATTATGTTAATTAAAACTGCTGTAGCCCATGTAGTGAGAAACTTCAAGATATCATCTAAATATAAATCAGTATCGGAGTTATCTTTGACTTCTTGTATAACAATGAAAACCACTCATCCTCTGGATTGCAAATTTGAAGTTAGAGTAACTGAATAAGAAATGTTCTTGTTGTCTGATATCAAGGAAAGACGGATGTTTTGTAAATTTAAAGACTTATATGTGATGAAAATGCTACATCTCCGCTATCTGGCCAATGGTATAATAAAATTTACATTGAAAAATAGCTATCTCTTTTATTTTCCTTTCATAATTATACATTTTAGTGTAAAATTGCGTAAAAATAAACGCTTTCAAAAATTTCCTTAGTTTATGTCAAAAAATTGGGTTAGTCAGTCGTGGTTGACACAATTACGAACTTTAAATAGGATGGCTCTATTTGACAGTCAAAAGTCATTTGCGGTATTTTAACACATTTACCATTAATGCTTTTTAAACCTTTTCTTTCCTATCTTAACTTGTCATGATAATTTTTATATTCAATTCCAAATATCTTATTGTTTATACATATTTATTTTGAACTTGCGAGTACTTCAGAAACTTTATTATTTTGGGGTAATTGTACATTCAGTTTAAATTTAATTGTTGAGCCATCACTACTAATAGCACTATCCGATGAGGTCGTTGGAGAATTGGGGGCAATCCTAACATTTTTAAATGGCAACGCATTCATTAATACCCCGTTTGAGCTCTTTTGAGGGGTCCTAACATCAATTCGTCGATTCACTTGACTATTTGATCGATGAGCACCATTTTGTCTGGAAGGAAGAAGCTTCATCATAGACATTTTCGTGGTTTGATTAAAATCCTTCTTTATCGGTGATTTTACATTAGTTTCTGGTGATTTTGCGTTACTTTCCGGTAATGTTGCTTCATCCTTTTCTCTAATTTTATCTTTTACTACTGTTTGGAATGCATTTTTGCTCATTAGTGTGGTAGAAGACGTTTTTTGATGTTCAAGTGGAATTCTTGGGTCTACAGGTGGTCTATACACTTTCTCAGTCGAAGAATTAATAATTCTTCTTGCAGTATGTGAATTTCGCCGCCTGACTCGGTGCTCCGCAATTGGTCCCCGATGTCTAACTTGTTCTCCCATTGGTCCGTTTTGGTGATCATGAATTTTAATATTTTCCTCATCCAGCATATCTTCCTCAATACCTTCCTCCTCTTCTGGTATTATGCTATTCTGAATCCATTGACGAATTCTATCCTTTTTGGCGCTTCTATCTACAGTAGCCTCTAAACCATACTGGGTTAATGAAAACAGCAGTTTGTTTTTCTCTTCAGGTGAGCTGTGAAAGCTGTACATGGATGGACATAAACCATCTTCTTCTTTGAGTGTTTCGTTGGTTTTTTCCATACCTTTGGACATCCATCTGTCATCAAGGTACCTTCAAAACATACAGAGCGTTAAAATGAGGAAACATCTATAAATTCTATTGTTTTTAACATACCTAGATACATCTGACAAATCCGGGGGTCTTCTTTCAGGTTTTGGTTCCAGGTACCTCTTAAAGAATCTTTGTGCTTTTGAAGAAACTAACTTAAATAGCTTGGGCTGTCTTTTGATTGGTAAGGTACTATTTTGCCATGATACATATCTGACATATCGTGGGTCATCATGGGCTGCTTTCTGCCATGGTAGACAGCCAGTCAAACAGACGAAAATTACTATTCCGAATTGCCACACATCGTGTGACGTATTACATCTACAAAGAAATGGTATTTATTTAATAATATATTATACAGGGAGAGATAGCTTAAGCCCTAAGCTACAAAACAGGTACTTCTGTTTGATGTAAATATTTTTTTTCATTAATAAGAGCTGGAAAAAGCATAGGATTAGAAAAAGCTCATATGGAACCGACAATTAAAAATATTTAACACATCAGTATTTGGCAAAAATTGTTTTTCTCGAAAACGCTTTAATTTATTGACATCGAACAAGATTATCTTTTTTAGCTTAGGGCTCAAATTATTTTAAAATACCATTTTCGTTCCCTATTATACAGGGTGTAAAAATAATTTGCACTATTACGTACTTAAGGGTTAGTCCGCCCCTCACAAATTTAAAAATGCCAATGTTTACAAGAACTTATTTTCTATATATCATAGTATACTATAAAAATTATTCAAGAAAAAATTATTTTTGAAGGTGTTCTTTATAGGCACATATCTTAAAATTACTGCACGACATATACATACAGATACTACAAAATTCTTTAAAAAATGTTTTTTTTTTTTGTAAAAGGGTAATCTTCGCGGGCAGCAGGCTCCAAATTCTATTACCTTTAGTAATAAAAAAGACAAACAAAGTAGGAAGTTCAAGGTCTGTCCAGTTAGACGGTATAGGGATCCATACGTGTGGCACTACAAGTGTCACTGTTGGGAGCTGCAGGTGGGGTAGGCTAATTCCTCGACAAGTATCTGAATTAACCAATATTATTTGTATAGACTTACGTGTAGTTTTCATCCGTTTGGACTTCCAAAATTTCAGGAGCAGCGTAGGGTAACCATTCGTTCCGCCTTAACACCACCGATCCAGTTCGCCTGGTCTCACCGAAATCGCACAATTTAATTCGCGAAAAGTCAGATTTAAACACTAAAATATTGTCCAGTTTTATGTCCCGGTGCACTAACTCCCTATTGTGTATGTGTTCCAAAGCGGACGCCAGTTGCTTAGCAACACGTTTTGTATGGAGCTCACCAATTCCAATTTCCGAAACATTTGAGGTTAAGTCACCTAAAAAAATACTTAATGTTAGTGATGTCAAATGTAGAATTTTCTAATATTTTTTCGCAAAAAGGAGCAAATGACGTTACTTTATTCACTGAGTTACTTTCCACAAGCTCTTTTATTTAATACCGATGTTGTAGGAGTGAATTAGGGAGCGGCTACAGACCGCAATGAAATCCTCGATTTATCCTCGACTTGGCAACGTTGCGATCTGAAGTGAGGTTAATTGTGGGTTAATTTTAAGGTTAATTTGTTTTGGTTTTTGGTTTTTAGCGCCAATTGGTTCAACCAGGTCAAAGACTTTGTCTTTAGTGTTTTTAAGTAAAAGATGCTGTTTTTTTTTGCTTTGATTGTGAAATTTTTTTCGATCCAATCAAATTTTGAATTACGTAATTTTTTAGTTTTAAATTTTTATCTTTCCATATGAATATTGGCTTATAAGTTTCTTTTTCTGCTTACCAATAAAATGTTAATTAGAGGTACTAAGACAAAAGTACATATTTTAATTTTTTTGTACTACACCTATAAATAAATTGCAGTTTAATTTTTTTATTGTCTTAACATTTTTAAGTTCAAAATCCACAATATAGGTGGTCCAATATTATAAAAAGTAATTATTATTAAGTAAGTATGTATTTATCATATACTCTTTGTTATACCTAACTAAATGTTAAAAAATATGTTCTGTAGCCATATGTAAATAAACATTAAACATTTTACTCGGTTTAGTGAAGTTTTTTTAATCCTTAGCTGGTCAATGAAGGCTTAAGCTAAAAAACATTGATAAAACTAACAATGGACCTCAAAACTTAGGAAAAAAATATTTGTACAAAGTAGCATACACTGTCAGGACACTCTGGGAATGAAGAAACATAAGAAATGTGGAAAGTTCAGGTCCTCTAAAATTGAACTATAAAAGAATGCTTAAAAGTGTCACTATGTCTTACTCTGTTTGCAACTATTATTGGCTAATATACCTATATACATCATCGTTATCACTAAAAAGGTATAAAGCTCTTTGATGAAGTAAATAATGTTAACAGTTTTGGGAGACGCCAAGGTAGCATGATTTGAAATACATAACGATTATTTACAAAGGGCTAGTATCAAAATTAACGCATAATATGTCAAATCACTTTGTTTTACAGAAACTGCTGGTCTATATGTAAATGGGGAGTAATATAACTAACTCTTTTGTGTCAGCCAACATGATTTTATTTTTGAAATACTAAAGATTTACTTTTGTCAAAAATAATAAAATAATTAAAAATATATTATTGCTTTCTTGTTATCTTGGGACACACTGTATATTTGCTATTCAAAAGTTATCAGAATTTAATACAACTTTGTTTCTGAACTAATATAATAAACAAATTAAATATTTTACAATATCAATGTCTCTTATTTAACACTTAAAGTATCATCACAAATTTAAAATTTTCTAGTATGTAAAAATTGAACCACCCGCCATAAATTCGTAACGTTAAGACTTGACAGCATCGAGGATTTCATTGCGGTCTTTAGCCGCTCTAGTGAATTAGTCTAGTCCTAGTCCGCCATCTTCCGAAGTCTGCCATATTGTTTTTGAGTGACGCCGCTTTATTTTTCGAGTTACACTTAGGCCGCGGTCCGAATTATGCTCACAGCGCTCATACCGTAACAACACGTGGTCCAAATCGTGCTCTTCACGCTTACCGTTAGCGTTGTGGAAGCTATGACGTCACATATGACTTCACACCCTAATGCTGACAGTACTCACGGGTCGGATTGTTAGCATCGTAAGCTTGGACGTTTTTGGGCGCCATTTACTTGAATCGATGTATTGTGTCCGTGATTTTAAGCGCCCTGAATAAAATTTATCTATCGTCACCTCACTCTTTCCGCGGTCTTCGAGTAGTGCGGTTCATGTTTTCGTAAAGGTTTACATAGACTTCCCGGGTAGGCGATTGAAGGCATCGTACGAGCGTAGCTGTACCCTTGGGGATCGAGAAAATATTTACGCTAAATTGGGGCTTCTTTCTTCTGGGGCTAAGCGCTGTGAGTGAAGATTCCTAAAGCCTGAAGTTTTTCCGTTTTGGTGTTGAACACATGGTGTCCTCGTATGGTCGAGGAGGTGCGCATGCCTTGCGGAAATACGTCAGTAGTGAAAGTGACGGTTATGCGCGATAACAGTAGCAGCCGCTGGCTTGACAGTTTCAATTTATGCATGTTCAGAAGTTCATCGTTGTTGTTTATCTACATTTTATAAAAAGCTTTGGAATCTCTGGGAGCACAGGCTCGATTATCCAGAGTTTCCACCTAAAAGCCCTGGAAAGTACTAAGACTGGAAAGGGGAGAGCTGGCAAATTGCCTCTGTAGCAAAGCCAAATAACAAAATCCAGAATCCAGAATTTATCGTCACCTCCCTTGATTTACTCATGTGTGTATCAAAAAGTACTTTGCTAGGTTATGGTGAACTTGTTGAATTCGTAAGCACACTTACATGTGGTCCGAATTATTATTACTCCAAACAGACGTTTATTAGAATTTTTTTTTTTTTTTTTTTTGGGGGTTTTTCTCTTATTTGTTTCAGGCAACCGGCCAGTTCATAGAGGTCAATAGGGCTGAACAGGGTCAGCCCGTATACCTCGGGACCAGGACCGAAGCGGTCCCATTGTTTCCAGTCGTGTACCCAACGAAAAGACCATCCAATACTTGGCAATTACCGCGTAATGAGTAGCCGGCTTAAGAAATGTAGCTTTGACCGTTTTAAAGTTATTTAAGAATTGCAGAACTTTTTACTAACCCAATATATGCTTTAAAACTGAGTTACAAAATTTTACCTAAACAAACATACATAGATATATACCTAGATTGCAAGTTAAATAAAAGCTTGTAAAATATACACGTTCGGCCAAATCAAAAGGTTCATATGCAATCCGTGAATGGGAGACAGTTCAACGCATGTAGAACACTGGTAGAGATTAGACAAAGAATGCCGGCGTTTAAACACGGTGACTCACCGGTCCCACTTTGTTGTTGCATTATTTGCTTATAAACCTTTTTATTTGACTAAACGTGTATGTCTTTCCTCCGTATTAAAGGACTAATGCGCCCAATGTTCTTACCTAATGGTGCATATTCTTGAGAAAACACATAAAAACCAGCTGTCTCAAAAGCCACATCGTACGTTGAAATAATATGTTTATGTACACCAAGATGGAGGCCATAATGGAATTCTCTGTAAAAGTCTTTCAGTGGTGTATATGGTTTGGGAAGAGCTTTTAGAACCATCTCTGTATCTGTTGCTTTGTGCTCCACCAAAAGTATTTTTCCGAACCATCCTCGCCTACGATTTGCAATATGTCGAATTCTTCAATTAGATTAACCTGAAAAATAATGAAAACAATGTTTTTCTAATATTTCCAACATATTAAGAGGACGCCAGTGGTGCTATTCTTGAACTTTTACGATCGCTCGCATCTTAAGCCGCGTATACACTTGAGCACGAATCTGAATGAGAATAATCCAAACCAGCTGATCTTCTGTTCGGGATGACAACTTAAATCGGTACGAGCACGAACGTACATCATGTTAGCGACCGCTACAGTTATTCGGATAAAGCCGTTTAAAAATGGCACTAATGGCAGATTTGCAACTAGCCAGTGCGAGTTGATAGTTTTATATACCGGGTGATGATCGCCTGGCGGGACATAGGAAATCCCATGTAATTTTTAATGGGGTCAATTATTGGCTCCCTAATTATTTTAGAGAAAAATTCTATTAAAGTTTATTGAAGAGCATGCAAATCTACGTACATGGTAAAAACTTTAGATTTTAGACATAACGTTGTCGTTTTGAAATTTAGTGCTTTATTATTATTAAAAAATCGTACAGTGAAAAGATTAAAGTTGTATTTATACAAACAAATTAAGTTAAGTTAAACTAAACTCAAGTAACAAATTTCAAGAACTTATGACATTTATAATATTTACATGCTTCAATAAATTATTAATATTATTACAATAATTAATATGTTGGAAATAAACTTAAGATTAAAAAAAAATCAAATATTCCTCCATTGACTGCTAGACAATAATAACCCAGACGTTCATAAAATTGTCTTCTTACATTGGCTAACTGGTTATTTTAGCAAAAATTACGTTTTTTTGTTTACATTTGATATCTGATATAACGTTGTCGTTTTGAAATTTAGTGCTTTATTATTATTAAAAAATCGTACAGTGAAAAGATTAAAGTTGTATTTATACAAACAAATTAAGTTAAGTTAAACTAAACTCAAGTAACAAATTTCAAGAACTTATGACATTTATAATATTTACATGCTTCAATAAATTATTAATATTATTACAATAATTAATATGTTGGAAATAAACTTAAGATTAAAAAAAAATCAAATATTCCTCCATTGACTGCTAGACAATAACCCAGACGTTCATAAAATTGTCTTCTTACATTGGCTAACTGGTTATTTTAGCAAAAATTACGTTTTTTGTTTACATTTTTATCTGATGGTTGCATTTTATGTAGGTTTTGGACCATGCGGAACGTTTTATACAGAATAACTTTTTTTTGTAAAATTAATAATAAAAAGGTTTTCCATATGACGCCAACTAACGTAGACACACTGTATAATTTAATAAAAAAATTTACAGAGGTTTTTTTAATATACGGTTCTTTTTGGCAAAAGTTAACGTTCCACTTATAGCAGTTTAAGTGTAAAGGGTGTTTTTTGGTTGGTATTATAGGGTACAAGCTAAACCGTAATACGTGTCCCGTTATCGTTTTTCGTGTTTAGTTTAATGGCGCAATTTCCAAGTCTCTATCATCTCTTACATTTTCTTCTCTTTGATACTTCCTAGCTTCACATCTGCAGTTATTTATCACTGTGCCTTTGGTCTCAAATTTTTTGATAGTCGTATCGACTGTTCATTTTCCGGGTATTGGTCTATTCAGATACTGAGCAGCGAACATGTCTGACACCTTATGGTAACTATTTCCTTGATATTACCATTTAATCATCAATACTTTTTCTTCAGTAGTATAACTGATGGTTAATCTTTTCGCGCTACGATTTTTGGATAATAATAAAGCACTAAATTTTAAAATGACAACGTTATGTCACGCTGGTATTTTTGTTGTTGTTCATAAATATGAGACGGTAATAATGTAACAATTTTTAAAAATATATTAGCATGTAACTAGCAAACGGATTAACCCAAAAATCTAAAGTTTTTACCATGGACGTAGATTTGCATGCTTTTCAATAAACTTCAATGGAATTTTTCTCTAAAATAATTAGGGGAGCCAATAATTGACCCCATTAAAAATTACATGGGATTTCCTATTACCCGGTATAGAAGTTATTAAAGAAAGCAAGAAAAAAAGAGGCGCAGTTGGATATTGCCGTTGTTTGTAATGAGGAGCAGAGAACCAATCAAATTTCTTTTTAATTCATCTATGTTAACATGACTTTCATTAGCTATTTTCCGCCATACATATTCTTTTTTAATATTTTTGTAATATTGTGGATGGTGGGGATTCCACAATATTTCCCTTTTTTCGGAAATAACCGGTAATTTCTAAACACTTTTCCTGTGTCCGTTCTATTTTGAACAGTCTTGTTTTAAAGCAAAAATGTTTCCAACTAGGTACTTTTTGTTCGGGTCCGACCACTGATCTCGATGGATTGCCAATGTTATTACCTGCGCGAAACAAAAGTTACATTTCATGGGCGAAAAACGGGTTTGTGCGCAAGCAAATCGAGGGTGAACGCGCCTGGCGCCAAACAGGCTATCAGCATTATCGGAAAAAAATTAGGACGCCTTTTCTGGGTTTCTTGTTCGGAGTACGGTAGCTAATGAGCGTTACGGTCAGAACGCGGACGTAGGGCACGGAGTGCCGGTGTTGTATTCTTCCAGTGCGCATGTTCATTCACCCTCGTTTTTCACTGCGCGAGCTTATAAAAATTCGAAAAATGCTTCTTGCCACTGCGGATCTAAACGTGTCACCGTCCACCTTGAGCACGAATTTCCTTTGATGGACCGACAGCGCGCGGATCGGTCTGAGCGTATTCGCCGAACAAAGAATGCACGTTCGATTCGCTTCGAATTTCAGTCCACATCAGAATGCTCGTTCTCATTCGGATTCGTGCTCAAGTTTTTACGCGGCTTATGGAGATTTATCTTAGGATGAGAGCATGAAAAATGCGAATAGTCAAGCAGGTTGCACAGTTTATGATATTGTTGTACAAAATTAATATATACAAAACTAATAAAGACAGACACATCAAATGTGGTATTTTTGTAAGGTTCTTTTTAATGGTAAAAGAATATAAAGGGTGTTTTATTTAAAAAAATTGTACTTTTTGTTTAACGAGGTAGGCATATCCCAAGAAATAATAAGTATTATAACTAATATTAAAACTACAGAATAAGGTAACCCAATAAACGTAGATTTTTGTTTATTTTGTTGGATTAAAATAAAATAAGTGGGGGTGTAAATTTCAGTTTCGACATCCGGCACATATTGTTTAGAAAAATGTTAATAATATTTATAATTAACAAGTTCTAGTAATTACTTTTGGACCATCGGGGTCTTGATGGGGACCAATGCACCAAAAGAAGTAAATGCATGGGTGCAATGCACCCATATAAAAAATTCTCTAACCACATGGTTAGAAACTTTATTTGGTAATTTTTAGAAACCTGCAGCAACTCAGATTTTGATAAAATTTGGTATACGGGGTTTTTGGGGCGCTGATCACGAATCTAAAATAATTTTTTGGCGGAAACGTCTCTTTCTTGCGATATTCATCATCAGACTTAAAACTTAAACTAATCCTATTTTTAATATATTTCCCTTTTTTTGCACACAATTCTGGATTTAAAGCTAAAGTGTCACACACTATTTGATTTTCACCTTTTAAAACCGCGTTTTTCTACGTATTTTATTTTATTTTATTTTTGCATTAAATTAAATACCTTTGCTTTGAACCATTTTAATCCCAGGGTGCTATGAAGCCCTATGTGTATGTATGGTTGCGGCATTATCAAATGCAGTTTAATGTAAATAAATAATAGTTTTAAAAACTAAAAAACACGCTTTTATATGCAACCGAACTAAAAAATTAGAAAATAATTTTTCATTAAAAAAATATTGTCACTTCAGAGTAAAAAGCGTGGGGTACTTAATATATTAAATGTTATAATTAATATATTTGCCAATATCTATGAGGGAAAAGTTAGGCGTGAAAAGCGTGTTTTTTTAGTTTTTTTAATCTATTATTTATTTTTCATTTTTTAGTTCGATATGCATGTATGTATGTATGTATGTAAAAATGCTCCAGTTTATTCTCTAAAAAATTCCTTCGCCATTTTGTCAAGAGTAGCTAAAGTTCCTGAGAAAAGTTTGGGATGTTGCCAAAAGATGGCAACACAGGTTTTTTTATAATATAAAAGAATTTTTTTATCCTGGCGATTCTAACCAGGATAACGGGATACTGTTTGCAGATTATTGCTTTGTCATGGGTCCTTAATACGTGTGCAAAGTTTCAAAGAAATCGAATAGCTAGAAGTTGGTAAAAATTAGGCTCAAAGATTCCGTTACATAGATAGATAGATAGATGGATAGTTACAACCCAAGTTAATAAAAGCGTGTTAAAAACGTAGAAAAACGGGATTTTGAAAGGTGAAAATCAAATATTGTGTGACACTTTAGCTTTTAATCAAGAATTGTGTGTTAAAAGAAGAAGAAGGAAGAATATACTAAAAATAGGATTAGTTTAAATTTTAAATCTGATGATGAATATTTCGAAAACACAATTATGTTTTTGTCCACAGATCGTTACACTGAGGGTCGCAGCTATAAGAGAGTTTTTAAGGTGTTAAAGACGAAAATCATGACAATGTCAGATACTAGTAGGGCATTTAATATTATGCTTAAAAAATACTGATTTTGGCGCCTTGAAGCAGTCGTAAAATGGCTAAGCTTCCCAGCCCACCATAAATAAACCCCTGTCTAATACCCTTAAGGCAAATTTAGTTGATAAAATCTGAGCAGTAAAACAAATTTTAGTCTCTTTATAAATATTATTTATACGTTTTTAAAATTATTACACTTTTTAAAAATAAAAAAATGCATAATTATTGAAGACTAACGTAAATATTTTGGCACTATATCAAGAAAATTAATAGACCCATACATTTAAAACCACAATAATAATAAAATTGTTTGACAAAAAAAATGAATGCCAGAAATATTTTTATTTGGCAATGGACAAAAAATATGGGCTATTTTACCTGGATACCTGCATAATGCATTAAAGTTTCTTTTCTAATATATAACAAGCAATAATGTCTAGTTACTCTGCGGGCAAAGGAGCGGGAAGTGGAAAGTATCGGACTTTTTCGGATGGTCTGGGGGATGCAAAGTCGATTGATGAGATAAGGTCACGACATTCGCCATATTGGCTAGCGCGGCTGTGACGTCAAGTCAGGCCATTTTCGGCCATGTTTGATTTTGGGCAGATCAGTGGCGTAGAATTAAGGAGAAAAAAAAGTATGTTGTAAACAAAATTTATTGGATTATTTTAATAGGCATAACTTAAAACAAAAACATAAATGTGGTTTAAAATTGAAAATTAAAAATTATCAAAACGACGACAGGACGATGAGGTACCTGGCAGAGCAAAACATTTTCCATGGTTCCGTAAGTCAAAAACCATTTTAAAAACTTTGTATACAGGGTGTCCGCTAATGAATGGTATACAGAAAAACCACAGATTCCTTATGCGAAAATATTAAGATTTAACCAAACATACTTAATATCCAAAAGTTTATAAAAAGAAAGATACGGGGGTGTCATAGTAAAAGAAAAAGTAAATTTATTTCGATAATTGTTCCCCCCTTTTTAAATCTCTTAATAAAACGGTATCTAGGGGTTTTTAAGCATTAGCTTTTCAGATCGAATATTAATTTTTGTGTGTGGACTAGAGGGAGATGGGTACACTATTTAAAATTCTCTAAAACTACCCAATTTTTTGTTACTACTCTGTATGTATGTAAACTAGTAAGCTTCTCTATGCTTTCTGCACAAAAAAGGTATACTTAGTAAGAATCGGTCTTGCCAACCGTTTTTAAGGTATTCGTTTTAGTTGTTCAGTGCACCCGAAAGTATGTATGTACCTTCAATAACATCGTATTAGCTATAATTACAACTGCGCAGATATAAATAGCTGATATCTGAAAAACTCCTGAATACCGAGTTTTATTAAAATGTTTAAAACATATCAAAAATTATCGAAATGCATGAATAAAAATATTTATATCTCAACACCCCGCATCTTCCTTACCATTAACTTTTGGATATAGGTATGTTTGTTTAAATCCTAAATGGGTATTTTCAGGATAAAAGGTCATTGGTATTTTCGCAGAAGAAATCTGTGGTTTTTCTGTGTACCATTAATTAGCGGACACTCATCTGTATCACATGTATATAAAAACATGAATGACTGAAAACTATTCGACTAAACACTATCAAAATCTCTAAAATAAAACGAGTCCGAACCAACAATATGTGAAGTCTCTAAACTAACCAAAAACATTACCAACTGGAAATCCTTGCAAAATATACAACCAAAATGAAAATGGCAAATTTCCACAGTTTTTACCAAACAAAGCTTTGACAAGGCACGACACTGTCATCAGCTGATAATGCTACCAACTTTGAACAGAACTGCCAACCGAAATCGTAATTCTCACACCCTCACGTCCCTGACAAAAGCTATCACCGGTCTTGCTTATGTCTAAACGCCTTCTCATAAAGAAACTCTGGGGGATGCAAGAAAAAGCACATTCTGTTGCTGTGGATACGCTAAGGGGAATATTATAAAAAAATTAAATTTTGTAGTCAAATTATAAAGAATGCAAAATTATCTGATATATTTTATAGTGAAAAAACTGTAAACGGCTAGGTATAGTTTTTGGATAATTATGGATACATTTGGGAAATTTGAAAAGTCAAAAAATTAATTTAATTTGAGAGTTATATTTTCCGTGTAGGTGGGCAAACCAAAAAATATTTTTTCGAAAATTTCAAAACACCTTTTTTTTTACCAAAGTGTTTAGGCCCATAGCATTTAGCATATATTTGGCAAGGCTACCATGTCTAGCTTTTTAAATTAAAAAATAATAATAAAAATTCTATTTACGCACTTGCGTTAAATAGCTTAGTGACTTGTTGTTCAAAAATGGCCCCATACTTCGGTTTTTGAGTAGAAGCAAATGCTTTATACAGTGAATAAAGTGTGTCAACATTAGTAGATTTTGGAACAGACCCACCTCAAAAGTCTTGCTGGCACCCCCACTCCCCTCAAAGTTGATTAAGGGATTGATATAGTTTTTTCTAATATCTTCTAAACGGTAAACGATAAAAAACTGATTTTAGTGTCGTTAGATAGAGCACAAAATTCTGCAAAATAATAATAATAATAATAATTGTATTTTTGTTGATTTAGTAAAAATCTACAACAACAAAAATGTTGGAGGGGAGCATCCACACGGCACTTTTTACGATAGATCTTCCAAACCATCCACCAAATGAAAAAATATAGGATACAAAAATAAAGGCCAAAATTTTCCCTATCGAATGTTATATAACAATTATAACAAATATCTTAAAAAAAACTACCAGTGGCGTACAAAAGTAGCACTACACCAGTATAGTACCTAAAAATAGAAATTTTTAATGTTATAAATTTAATTTTTTAATAAAATGTTTTACTTTAGTTTTATTAATTTATAATTATTTCTTATTCTGCATACTAGTAATAATAAATAATAATATTACACGGATTTTTTTGTTTACCAGTACAAAAATCAAAATCAAGACGTGTGGATTGAATTTGGTACTGGTAAAAATGTAAGACATATTTCGTGTATCGAAATTGCTAAAAAAATCAATGAAAAAGTCTAGCCCTTCCTTTTTTTCATTTACTAACGGGTTGCGATACCACGTCCTCCTTTTATGGAAAAGAAAAAAAGTGTTGGGAAGCTTGGGAATCTTTTCCGGAAGTTACAGCTACTTTCATTGATTTAATGCAGCATTCAAAATAACCTTCGTCTCAGCAATAAAGTGTTATCTCAAAATTTGTTATAACCATTTACCATAAACATTCTGATAGTAGCAACATTGATATTTGTCGAATGCAACTTTTTGCCCAAAAAACTGAACGGTTGAGAATTTACCCCTAACAATGAATGCTTTAGCACTTCACATTCATCGATGCATTTATCAAGCAGGATTTGTTTGGGGTAATCTCTGCCAACCAGTGGTTGTACTTCCATGTCCATCTGAATGGAGATGGATTTTAGAGAATACTAAATGGACACCACTGTGGACCACTTTCAGAAATGAAAAAATATCATCTGATACACTATTAAAATGTAAATGTAAGATGTGTGGCACAAATTGTAAATGTTTTTAAAAAAATTAAAATGTACCAGGTTATGTTTGTGTGTGGAATGTTGTAATTAGGTATTTTAGGTTGTGTAAAAATGTGTTTGTTTTTTATTGATGTTATATACAGTGTGTCCCAGAATAGGTGTTACAAGCGGACAAATGGAACAAAAATTTTTGAATTTTAAAACGAAATTTTGGGCAAACCGGTCGCATGGTCCAAAACTAATAAATACAAAACTTTACTTCAATTGGTATTATACAGGGCGAGTTAAAGAATTGACAAAATATGTTTTTACTTAACGTGTTTAACTTTAAATTTTGATATAAAATTTAGTTCTCTACAACATTAACCTATACAATTTTGTCCTATTTTTAAAAATAAAGGTACTTTACTCTTGGTCCTTTTTCATATTTTTAGTTATTACTCGCCCTGTATATTGCCAATTGAAATAAAATTTTGTATTTATTAGTTTTGGACCATGTGACCAGTTTTTCCAAAAGGACGATTAAAAATTCCAATTGTCCTCTTGTAACACCTATCCTGGGACACACTGTATAAGCCATATTTGTTGTTATCTTTATAATAAAAAGTTATTATATTACTGTTGTTATTTATTTAAAAATATAATAAAGCAAATTATAAAACATAAGAAATAAGTAAATAAAATGTAAAGTATAATTATTAATTAATAAATCCAAAGTGAAAAATAATCTTTTAAAATTAATAGAATAACATTAAAAATTTCGATTTCTAGGTACTTTACTGGTGTAAAACTAATTTGGTACGCAACTGGTAGCTTTATTTTAAAAGATAATAGTCTAAATGATAACTTTGGGGTTAGTTGTTTATGTTGTTTATTTTTTTGTTAATGGTTTGAAAGATATATGGTAAAAAGTGATGTATGGATACTCCCCTTCGACTTTTTTTTCTTACCAAAAAACAAAATATTTTTTTATTATTACTATTAGGCGCAATAAGGTAATATTACCAATAAATATAACTAAAGTGAGAAATATTCTGGAAAAAAAAGTATAACATTAAAAAATTTCTATTTTTAGGTACTATACTGGTGTAGTGCTACTTTTGTACGCCACTGGTAGTTTTTTTAAAGATAATAGTATGATGTTGTATACCATTGGATAGGGAAAACTTCGGCCTTTATTTTTGTATCCTATATTTTTTTATTTGGTGGATGGTTTGAAAGATATATCGTAAGAAGTGCCGTGTGGATACTCCCCTCCAAATGTTGGAGAATTTTGTGCTCTATCTAACGACACTAAAATCAGTTTTTTATCGTTTACCGTTTAGAAGATATTAGAAAAAACTATATCAATCCCTTAAGCAACTTTGAGGGGGAGTGGGGTGCCAGCAGGACTTTTGAGGTGGGTCTGTTCAAAAATCTACTAATGTTGACACACTTTATTCACTGTATAAAGCATTTGCTTCTACTCAAAACCGAAGTATCGGACCCTTAAGTCACTAAGCTAAAAACTACGAAAAGAACTTACTTTTTCCAACTCAAACTCTCGTATTCGATGTATGTTCCCAGCTATAGCTTGTTTCATATGACTTCCCATTGCTTTTAAAAAACCATTACCTGTAAGAAAACATATTTTCTATAGTAAAAATTGAACATTCATTATGATAACATATAACCACAAACGGGCGGACAGATAAGTAATTAGCCTTACCGGTGGATGGCGCCACTATCAAATGAGTAATTTACTATCGTCTAGAATATTCTGGTAGACGGCTACTGTCAAACTTAATCTCTTTTGTGAAATACCGCCGTAAACTAGAAAGTTCCAAATATTTTTTTCGAAGTTTAAAATTAATGAATATTGAAAAATGATTTAATTTAATTTTTTCTAACTTTGCAGTGTTTCTTAAGATACACTATAAAATTAAAATTAAATTAAAAATAAAAATCTAGCACTAATGTGTCCTAATAGCTAAAAGTGGTGCAATATTGAATGTAGGTAAACTGTCTTAATTTAGATATTAAAAATAAACATGTACATAGGCGCCCAATTGGGGGATATATAGATGCAAAACTTCTATGACTATTTTACTTTATTTCTGTTAAAAAATTATAATAACTTTTTATAGTTATAGTCCTAGATAATAAAAGAAATGAAGAAATATAAAAATTTATTATTTGTCATTAATTATTTTATAAAAATTGTGATTTACTGCTTTAAAAAGTATTATTTGTTAAAATGTGGAAATTAAGATAAAATATATAGCTCGGAAAATTAAAATTCTGAAACACATGAGTCTTAATAATGAGATTTATTATAATTTTCCAAAGGATCTAATATATCAGATTTTTCACCAAAGACTTCGTTAACTATAATTAAAGATATGTTCGTAAAAAACGATCTGATTTGGACATGTACCCAAATAAATACCACCAATGTTTTTTACTATGTGACAAGCTTATATGAAGTTTAAGTACCAGGTACCGTGGGCGCTGGGTCTTAAGATATTTAACCCATTAATTTTGTTTGTTTTTTTAGCTCTAGAGTATCCTGACTACACAAAAAATATGCATTTAAAATATGTGTAAAATTTTAAGACAATAAAAGTCAAAATATAGGAAATACAGCCATGGGAATTTTCCGCTTATTTAAACTTAATTTTTCAAAGTTTGTTGTCTTTTCAAAATCTAACATACCTCATAAACAATTTCCTTTCCTATTCATTTTACCTAATCTCGAACTTCTCACTTTGTTTGTTTTCCTATCCCTAGATTTTTTAGAATGTGGAACCTGCTGTCAACAAACTTCCTCTAACCTGGCTTAATTATCTGGATTGTCGAAAATGCTTTAATTTATCGACATCTAACAGAAGTGCCTTTTTTTAGCTTTATTATACGTGGTTTAAAAATATTTAACACTATTGTAAAAGGTTACTTGAAAAAGCCTTACTTGTATTTATCATATATTTTTTTAAATTATTATACCAAGAACTATAAAAGTTATTCAAGAAAAACCGATTTCGAGCAGCGTCATTTAAGGGGACATAAAAAGGGGCTTTAGGAAAAAATTGGAACTTGTTATATATGCCTAGCAAACACTATTTGCCGGCAATGTACATTTTTCATATTGGCATTGATGGTAAAGCATTGGCAATTGGTGGCAATATTATGCCAACATCTAATACGCATTAAAAAGTCAACCCCTTAATAAACACTTAATTGCTAATAAATTTTACATGCAGGCGAATTGCCGGCAAGCATACAAAAATGGCGGCATACCAATCCTGATTAAATAAAGCACGCGTTTTTGTTGCAGGCAAATAAATATTGGATTTTTGAAGGCAAACCTTCAACGCATATTCATACTTTTTAAACCATATTATTAACATTGGTATTTAACTAACATTAAAGCATCTTTTTTTATCTGTTTTATTTATAATGGCAGCT
Organism: Listronotus bonariensis; assembly: GCA_014170235.1. Lineage (NCBI taxonomy): Eukaryota > Metazoa > Arthropoda > Insecta > Coleoptera > Curculionidae > Listronotus > Listronotus bonariensis. The sequence continues at coordinate 197,974 of JACEGR010000563.1, forward strand.
AAAAAACATTATTTTATGTTTTTTTACATAATTTAAAGGAAATGACCTTTTCATAACATTTTATTGTTAAAAATCATGCAAATAAAAATTAGGTCAAACAAAATGTTTATTATGTATTTTGGAGCGAATAAAAATAAAATGATGGTAAAATTAGCTACGTTAATTTCGACCGAAGGTGGCCGCTTTGTGCATTTGTTTTCTACGTGGTTTTCTAGCTTTTTAGTTTCTTAAAAAAGGAGTTTTTTAATAGACATAATTAAATGTATTCATTACCTAATAAGTGTGTGTTGTGTGATTAATTGGTGATGGCTAGTCGAGAAGGCAAGATATTCAAGTAGACTGTTAGGAGCTGTAAACATTTTGTTTAAAACTTTATTAAAAGTTTTAAAGACGTGTTAATAAAAATATTATATATATATTTAATAGTTTTTTGACATACCGATAGATGGCGTAATGGACAATAAACTACTATGTTTCTGCAATATCTTCGCTTTTTATCGTCTAAACCGTACCCATTAGACAAAAATAATACGAGAGCGGTCTGCGGTAGGTGATCTCACTAAGCTTTGAAAGAAATATCTTCGGCTAGTGTAAAAATCTGCATCTCCAAGTTGGACACTGTTCCGAGAGATGGTACTTTGCATTGCAAGGAAATTGCATGCAGTAAGGAGTTTATCCCATCTTAATTTTCAAATAAAATATCGCATTATTTTGGCTTTTAAAAAAAGTATATGCGACAATTTTCGTCAATAAGACGTCAGCTTGCTGCTTGGGAGTATCTTCATTTGCCCCCTTTCGTGTCTTTTGTTATCTTTTTGCCAAAAACTTATTAATGATGGATGCCATCATCTTAAACGCATTTTTTGCCAATAACTTATTAATGACGGATGCCATCACTTTATCTGCAACACGTGGCCTAATAACGGCCAATTGCCCACTTTCGCGTCTTTTTGATACCTTTTTGCCAATGCCTTGCCATTAAAGAGTGTTGGCAATGCCAGTAAATTAAATGTACAACGCCGGCAAAAAATGTTATATGGGTGAATTCGAGAGATTGCCCACATGTTCTTGAATAATCTGTATGGAAAACACTTACTTTTATGGAAAATACCCGGCGAAAATTGTGTTGTAGGAATATCCCACCATTATATCCAAGGGCACTATTATTAAACTTTAGGAACAAAATTTTTTAATCACAATTTTATTGCACTACATAATAATTTTCTTAGTATTTGCGAAATTTTACCGAAAATCACTACAAGGACTTAAATCTTGTCTCGACTTATCCGTTTAGACTAAAATTTCATCGCTGTAAATATTGGCGTGAGACGCTTATTTCCCGACACTGGCGTTGTATTTTTAGATGTCTGGCATTACATCGCTTTGTTGTATTGTCTTAGATCATTGCTCAAAACCTAGAACCGTTTTAGACTGGTAAGCGCCCAGGAAATTGCATTATTCCGAAAAAACAGTGGCGTAGATAAAAAAATCGTTAAATTTTCCGCTTTTTTTAGATTTAATGCAACTTGCATACATAAATAGTATATTTAAGTTAAAAATAGCTTATGGATTTTTTTTCCTTAACCAAAGATTTTGGATAAAAAAATATAAACTTGATATTTAGAATTTTTTAATCTTTTAATCATGCAACAGACATTAAATTATTTGCAATTAGAACCATTAGAAATACTTTTAAAAAAATGTTTCGTTTGATATTTCCAGTTTTTAATAGTTTCACAAATATGACCATTTTAAGAATGTTGATACTAAAGTGGTATTTTGTTATAAATTTTCATCTATATTGCATTATCACCACGATTTTTCAAAGGCCTCTAATAAAACAAGATTTTTGATACATTTTTCTTTAATAGTTTCATAAATGTGGTCATACAAATCAAAAAATAGTAAACAGGTTGTTACAAATTCAAGGGCCACCATTGGTATCTTGGGTACGGGTAAGATAAAGGGTTGGTTAAATTGAAGCAAAGTTGCGCATTTTTATGCTTAACAATATGTCGTTTTTAAAACTTTAAAATTTGTAGCCGTTTCGAAATTATCCCAAAAAAAAAACTAAATTTTGCAAAAATTTTTTTTAAAAGATATTTTAAAACAAATGTTACATTTGCATTGCCACTTTTTATGCTTTGTAAAATGATGTCATAAGATTTAAGATTCGACGATTAGTCTTTTAGCAGACGTCATCAACTTTGTTTTTTAACTAAGCGAAATATTTGATTGTAAACTTAGAAAAATCGTATTTAAATTTTAAACCGAACGACAAATCACACTTTACAATTATGCCACCGAAACCGAAAAAACCACAATACACTCTTTGGCTGCAACCATGCATACACATATGTGTGCAGACATGGCAAAGCTTTTAAATTAATGAAAAACTGCATAAAATCAATTAAAAAACATGATTTAAAAAGGTTTCTTAATGATAAATGAAATATTATGTGCCAATTTAGTGTTATATCAGGAATTTTGTGCAAAAAAAAAAGGAAAATATGGTGAAAATAAGGATAGCTTTATATATTCGTAAATTAAAAACTCACTGTCGTTGCCACTGAAACCTCGTATCTCTATGACTAAAAATTTTACAGGGGATAAGAAAAACTTTTTGTTCACCCTACTATTTGGTATGTTAATATATTTAAATTAAAGTTAAAGATGGATCCAAATTGAATTCATTCTGAAAGCGATGCCGCCAAGTACACAAAGATTGATAATGTAAAGAAACCCTTTTGTGAACAATGATTTATTGTAGCAAAAAATATTTAACCCGACGATTTTCTAGTACCACGCCACGTGCCACCGGTTTTATAGTAGGCAGAGGCGAAATAAGAGAATGTTTTGTAAGTAGGTGATACATGTTTTAGCAATGTATTTTTTATTATTTATCTGAAAATATGTAATCAGGCTCTGTCCGAGGCTATGTGCATTCGAAAAGGTTTGTTTACTTTATCATTTTTTGTGTACCATGGGCCCATCTATACTAAGTAGATATAATATTAGGACTGGAGGTATAGTGTATGTCAAAGTATGCTGCTTTGGCTTTTGACGGGCAATACCCCAATAAACCTTTAATAATTTATGACCTATTGTTATTGGGCAACCCTATGAGTTCATAATGACAGGGGTGGGCCAGGTATAAATATCTCTTGACCATTTATATAAATATTTCTGCTAATATTTTAGTTGTAGTGTTGAATAACTCTGCGTTTCAAAAAGTTATTTTACGAGAATACATATACCAAGTATGTCGCGTCGAAAACATTTATCATTAGATGCAAAACAGGTTGTAAAAAATGTGTATGAAACTTTAATCAGTAGAGGACTTATTAAACAAGAAGCTTTAAAAGAAACCTGTCTACTTACAAAATCTCCAATATCGTCGATAAGGATTATTGTTAATAGTGAAGAATTGAACAAAAGAAAAAAGCGTAGTGATTTTCGATCCCACCGTATAGACAATAGTGATCAAGACCTTATAAGAAGGAAAATATATTGTTTTTATAAAAGCGGAGTTGTTCCTACCTTGGATAAACTAAAAACGAAGCTAGAAGAAGACGACACTAATATAAATATTAGCCGTGCAACTCTCCATAGAGTTGTTTGTAAAATCGGATTTAAATACCGCAAAATAGACAAACGACAAGTAGTAATGAAATCGCACAGATTACGCACTTGGAGATTTAATTACCTTTAAGAAATTAAAAGATATAGGTTAGAAAACAGATCCATAATTTACCTTGATGAAACATGGTTCGATACACACGACAGTATCCAAAGGATGGGTGGATTTCAGTCAAAACTGTCAGACAAAAGCACCTTCAAATAAAGAAAAACGCATTACCATAATACACGCTGGTTCAGAAGACGGATTTGTTCCAAACTGCTTGCTGTTGTCTGCAAAGAATATTAACGATACTAGCTTGGATTATCAAGAGGATACAAGCACAGAACTTTTTGAAAACTGGTTTCAAAATTACCTTTTAAAAAATATTCCAAACAACAGTGTTATTATCATGGATAACGCAAGCTACCACGGCCGTCTGCTACACAAAGCACCAGCTTCATCAAGTTCAAAAACTGAAATCCAGAAATATTTGTTAGAAAATGATATTTATTTTGAATTAAGTTACAAAAAAGCGCAACTAAATTCGTATGCAATTAAAAAACAATATGTATGTGACAATTTGGCTGGGCATACTGTCTTACGTCTTCCTCCGTATCACTGTATGTTTAACCCCATAGAACATTTGTGGAACCAAGTAAAATCAAAGATTAGAGCAGAAAATGTTACACCTACTTTAAGTCCCAGTGTTATAAATTTGATAAAAAATGTAATTACTAATATACCAGTTGAGAGCTGGAAAAATTTAGTACAGCAATTAGAAAAATTGAGTACTCTTTCATTTCTGTACAAAACAACATAAATCGTATTGTAATTAATCTCAACGATGACTCTGATAGTGAAACCGAATTAGATTTAGATATTTAGATAAAACTGTAATTACGTATAGATACTATGGTTATAAAGTTATGTATAATTATTAAAACTTTGGATATATTTAATTTCTTAATGTAATTTTAAGATTATACCTGCTAAAATAAACAATAAATTATAAATCTTTATATTATTAGAGTCCGTCCCTAATGTTCTGCCTTTTAATACCTAGTGATCTGCTGTTTTATTGCTGTCGGCAGGTATATTGAAGTACTGCGGTCAAAAGCCAAAGCAATATACTTTGAGATACACTATACATTGGTAAGTTAGTGAATGGTGCAAAAATCTTAATTTCAAATAATTTTGAAGTTGTGATGTTGAAGTTGGCGAGTTATGGTAACAATAATGATCAATACCGATATTGGTACAATAATGATCACAGCGTTATAGAGCTTTTGTATGAGTTTATCTAATTAGCCGTTTCTTATTTGATAACGGAACCCTAAAATTCTGAAAAGGCGATTGCCATCTAAATACAAAGCATCTTAACGGAACACCACCTTCCAACTTTCACAAAGTATAATTTCGATTAAGTACCTAGCCATTCACTACATGACTGTTGAGAACCAATCTCTTATGAGAGGTTCTCGAGTGGAACCCGGCGTTTGCGATTCCGTAAGACGCGGTTTGTCGACATGGTGAAAAGGTGCATGAAAGTGCGTTGTAGATTAATGTGTGGTAAATCGTTTAATTTCAGGTAAGAACCATTAAAATGTGTCAAGGTTTATTGTTTTTGTAAAGTGCATATTTGAAAAAATATCTCACTTATATATTGAGATGTAGGTAATAGGAATTCTGTATAAAAAAATCAATTGGTTCAAAGTTTGGTGATCCGGCTGGACAACTTAGTACATAATTTCAAATAGCAATTTTAAAAACTACAACTTTTCAAAAATTAAAAAGATAAGAGATAAAAGAGATGTGATTTATTATTTTTGACGTCTTTTGCTTTCCAAACGTCAGACTTCACCAGCAAACTAGTTGTGGTTCTACACTTTCAAAAAAATTTCGAACTGCATGATATTTTTGTTTTTCTAAATGACAAAACTTTTAACATATTTATTATTAGAAATTGTATACAGTGCATTTGATGTTTTTAAAAACAAGCCATACTATTTAATTCGGTTATTCGTAAACTTACAGAGAAATCCTAAAACACGTTGATTTTTAAGTTCAGGGGGACACATTTTTGCGACAAAGTTACTAGTTTAGGTTTATCCCCTCCCTCACTAACATAAAGGTTAAAAAGTTTAATTGAGTAAGGGGTTAAGTGATTCATCTTAAAGGGTTTCAAATTCGTCCTTTACTAGTATTTATTTAATCAAAATCAGTCACCCTAAATATCGTAGTTTCTAGATGGTTGCTTTCCCATATAGCATTTTTTGCCTGGGTTGTACATTTAATTTACTGGCATTGCCAACACTTAACACCGCCAACACTCTTTAATGGCAAGGCATTGGCAAAAAGGTATTAAAAAGACGCGAAAGTGGGCAATTGCCGTTATTAGGCCACGTGTTGCAGATAATGTGATGGCATCCGTCATTAATAATTTATGATGAAAAAATGCGTTAAGGATGATGGCCTTCATCATTAATAAGTTATTGGCAAAAAAATGCGTTTAGGATAATGGCATTTATCATTAAATAAGTATTGCAAGTTTTATAAGTTGAATGTTCCAAAATTTAAATAACATATTTAGAATTTTGTAATCGAAAAAATAAGAAAAAAGACAAGAAAACTTTATCAATAAAAAAATTACATAATATAAATTTTTATACCCTAACAATAAACCAAAAAAAAATAAAAATAAAAAGTATGTAATAAAATTTTAAAAAAAAGATAGTAAATCAAAAGAAAACACTTTAAAATAGTAAGTATTTAAGGGACACTTACACTCAATTTTCAGATCCAAAACATAGGGAGAAATATTTTAAAGGGGTTAAATGTCAAAAAAACTATTAAATATATATAATTTTTTTTTATCAACGCGTCTTTAAAATTTTTTTAGGTAACTACAAATTTAAAAGGTTTTAAACAAAATGTTTACAGCTCCTAACAGTCTACTTGAATCACCCGCCTTCTTGACTAGCCATCACCAATTAATTACACAACACACACTTATTAGGTAATGAATACACTTAATTATGTCTACTAAAAACTCTTTTGTTTAAAAAAGAAACTAAAAAGCTAGAAAACCACGTAGAAAACAATTGCCAAAAAGCGGCCAAACAAAAGCAAGGTTGCCTCATCTGTCAAATTGTCAAATCTTGTTTTTCGGCTAAGCGGGAAATTTGAATTTATCACCTTCGGTCGAAATTAACCTAGCTAATTTTACCATCATTTTATTTTTATTCTCTCAAAAATACATAATAAACATTTTGTTTGACTTGATTTTTATTTGCATGATTTGTATCAATTAAATGTTGGGAAAAGGGCCATTTCCTTCAAATTATGTAAAAAACATAGAATAATGTTGTTTAGCCGCCATTATAAATAAAACAGATAAAAAAATTGCTCGAATGTTAGTTAAATACCAATGTTAATAATATGGTTAGAAAAGTATGAATATGCGTTGAAGGTTTGCCTTCAAAAATTCAATATTTATTTGCCTGCAACAAAAAGGCATGCTTTATTTAATGAGGATTGGTATGCCGCCATTTTTATATGCTTGCCGGCAATTCGCCTGCATGTAAAATTTATTGGCAATTGAGTGTTTATTTAGGGTTGACTTTTTAATGCGTATTAGATGTTGGCATAATATTGCTACCAATTGCCAATGCTTTACCATCAATGCCAATATGAAAAATGTACATTGCCGGCAAATAGTGTTTGCTGGGTTCCCATGTAACATTTGTTTAAAATAATAAAATAAAATTTAATAGTACGTATACCACATAAATTAGCACTTTTGCACCATTAAACATCATTTGACATATCTCAGAGTCATTGAAAATATGGACCATCAGATTTGCTAGATCCTTTTATCATAACAAAAAATATTTAGAAGACTTTTTGTTTAATTTACAATGAAGATCGTTTGTTTTAGTTTTGCCACCCTTAATATTTTAACGATGTCATCAAAAAAATTCGTAACCATTTTTGAGCACGATTTAACTTTTATCCCCCTCCCCCACCTCCGTTAAGCTCATGGAACCTTTTTCACTAGTAATCTTAATAATCCTTAATAATCTGAAGGTCCAAAGCCCAAAGTCGATTGATGAGATAAGGTCACGACATTCGCCATATTGGCTAGCGCGGTTGTGACGTCAAGTCGGGCCATTTTCGGCCATGTTTGATCTTAGGCAGATTAGTGGCGTAGAATTAAGGAGAAAACAAAAAGAACTTTATGTTGTAAACAAAATTTATTGAATTATTTTAATAGGCATAACTTAACACAAAAACATAAATGTGGTTTAAATAATGAAAATTAAAAATTATCAAAGCGACGACAGGACGATGAGGTACCTGGCAGAGCAAAACATTTTCCATGGTTGCGTACGTCAAAAACCATTTTAAAAACTTCGTATACATATTAAAATATTTAAAATTCTCTTAAACTACCCAATTTTTTGTTACTACTCTGTATGTATGTAAACTAGTAAGCGTCTCTATGCTATCTGCACAAAAAAGGTATACTTAGTAAGAATCGGCCTTGACAACCGTTTTTAAGGTATTCACGTTTTAGTTGTTCAGTGCACCCGAAAGTATGTATGTACCTTCAATAACATCGTATTAGCTATAATTACAACTGCGCAGATATAAATAGCTGATATCTTAAAACCTCTTGGATACCGAGTTCTATTAAAATGTTTAAAACATATCAAAAATTATCGAAATGCATGAATAAAAAATATTTATATCTCTTTAACACCCCGTATCTTCCTTAACATTAACTTTTGGTTATAGGTATGTTTGTTTAAATCCTAAATGGGTATTTTCGCATAAGAAATCTGTGGTTTTTCTGTGTTGCATTAATTAGCGGACACTCATCTCTGTCATATGTATATAAAAACACGAATGACTGAAAACTATTCGACTAAACACTATCAAAATCTCTAAAATAAAACGAGTCCGAACCAATAATATGTGAAGTTTCTAAACTAATCAAAAACATTAACAACTGGAAATCCTTGCAAAATATACAACCAAAATGAAAATGGCAAATTTCCACAGTTTTTACCAAACAAAGCTTCGACAAGGCACGACTCTGTCATCAGCTGATAATGCTACCAACTTTGAACAGAACTGCCAACCGAAATCGTAATGCTCACACCCTCACGTCCCTGACAAAATCTATTACCGGTCTTGCTTATGTCTAAAATCCCTTCTCATAAAGAAACTCTGCCAAAGCCATACAAAAATAGATTTAATCAAAATATTTATTCGTAAAAAAGGGATTAAAGATATTTTTAGGCCCATTAAAATTCTGACTTTTTCTGCGACTCTTGGCAAGAATCCGGAGTTTCCGTGAAAGTATTGATTTCCTGCTGCGTTCTGAATCATTTTCCTGCGCAATATGGGAGACATTGTCAGTATATGATATTTGTGTTTCACGTGCGGAGTTTACTGAACGTATTTCATGTCATTTTGAGTGGTAAAATCAACTTTTAACAATGTAAACTAGTTTCTGATGTTACGTTACATTATCAGTGAAATTAATTAAACTTTATTACTATGAAAAGTGTTTATTACAAAGACAATTTTTGGGGTGTAATAGGTAATATAGTCTTTTTTAAAATAAGTTTATTAAAGAGCTGCAGCTTTTTTCTTTAGAATAAAAAGAATGCTGAATTTAACTAAGATGATATTTCTTTAATATGAAATGTGAAAATTTAACCTTTTGAGGTCTCGTTTTTAAAAGAGATTCAAATTACAGTTTAAACTCTAAAACAATACAACACTCTTAAAATGTGTGAGAATTTTACCTATGCCGGCTCCCCAGGTACGGTAGTTCTTGAATTAAATCCATCGACTGTTCTTAGATAAAATAATTAATAGTTAAAAAAAACTAAAAAAACACGCTTTTATATGCAACCGAACTAAAAATTAGAAAATAATTTTTCATTAAAAAAAATATTGTCATTTCATAGTAAAAAGCGTGGGGTGCATTTTACTATTTTTCATAACTTTTCCATCATAGATATTTGCAAATATAATAATTATAACATTTAATATATTTATCACCCCACGCTTTTTACTATGAAATGACAATATTTTTTTAATGAAAAATTATTTTCTAATTTTTAGTTCGGTTGCATATAAAAGCGTGTTTTTTAGTTTTTAAACTATTAATTATTTTTCATTTTTAGTTTCTGCTACTCTTGACAAAATGGCGAAAAAAATTTTTAATGAACAAGAGTGGCAAATTTTAAAATTTTTCCAACAGATTGCAACTCACTAAAAAATTTCTTCTTCATTAAGTAGCAAAGTTTGAAATTTTGCCAACAGATGGCAATCAGGCAATGTTTGGACCGTTGCCAATATATTGCAACCCACTAAAAAATTTCTTCTTCATTTAATAGCAAAGTTTGAAATGTTGCCAACAGATGGCAACCTAGGTGTTGTTTTTATATTTTTATAATATAAAGGAAAATTTTTTTCCTGGCGATCCAAAAAAGAATGTTAATTTTTATTAATTGCACATTATGTATTATGTATACATTACACATAATGTAATTTTTATTATGGAATCCTTGAACTAATGGTGCAACTAACCCTATATTTTTATTGTTCATAAAAATTGAACACCCATGGTGCAACTAACCAAATTGTGTAAAAACTAAAAAATTTCTTCTTCATTTAATAGCAAAGTTTGAAATGTTGCCAACAGATGGCATCCTAGGTGTTGTTTTTATAATATAATGGAATTTTTTTCCTGGCGATTCAAAAAAGATAACGGGATACTGTTTTTAAATTATTGCATCTTCATCGGTCCTTGACACGTGTGCAAAGTTTCAAAGAAATCGAATAGCTGGAAGTTGGTTAAAATTAGGCTCAAAGATTCCGTTACATAGATAGATAGATAGATAGTTACAACCCAAGTTAATAAAAGCGTGTTAAAAAATTCGGCAAAAGTTTGGTACAAAATACATTAAAAAATGCAAAAACTGAAAAAAAAAAGTGATTCCTTGTTCAAAATAAAGGGTGTTCACATTTATATTTTATCTTTGGATAAACCACGAAGGCTAAAAGCCTAAATACTATCGTACCGTGGGTGGCTTAAGCGTGGTAAGAGGAAGTTTGTTTGACACAGGACTTAAATACTTGAACATTTGGGGGGAAGGAAAGGCCTCCGCGGGCAGCAGGTTCCACATTCTAGAAACTCTGGGGATAAAAGAACGAACAAAGTGGAAGTTCGAGGCCTGTCCAGTTGGACCGTATATTGTAGGAACCGTGAGGGGGAGGAACTATACTGGAAAATTCTTTAGAGCAGAAGCCATGGAAGTACCTATAAAAAAGCGATAAATCCCCCACAGCCCGACGATGGGCAAGAGAGGGAAGCCTTTCTGTAAGTGAAGGATCATTAATGAGACGAATAGCTCTTTTTGAATGGAATCAAGAATGCCGAGAGTTGTAGGGGACGCCATGCCCCAGATATGAGAGCCATATTCCAAGGGATGTCGGATTTGGGACACATACAAAGTGTATAAATTAGAAGGGGAAAAATACTTTTTGGCTCGAAAGAGAAATACCATATTAACATGGGATCAAAAGTTAACCCTTAGGGTACGTCTATATTGAAAGCGATTTACTTACCGGCTAGAAGTTAGAGAATTGCATAGCGGGCGCGCAACCTGAAGGTCTTTCGGGTGCCCGCCCTCTATGCAAGTCTCTAACCTCTAGCCGCTAAGCAAATCGCTTTCATATAAACGTACCCTTAGCTTTCTAAGGGTACGTTTATACGTTAAGTCTAATCGAGAAACATGGATACGGAAAAAATAATGTTACTTGAAAAATAGAAAGCAATAGAACATAACATTCTAGAGTAAAATTACTTTCATAAAATCCAAATTTATGTATATTGCTACATTTTTTCTTATAATATAGAATATTAAAATAGTATACCCCTATCATTAAAAAAATTACAAAAAAACCCACACAACAACGTTAAAAATAAATAAATTTGGAAAACCTAATATCTTCAGGAATTTTTTTGTTCCGCGTTTTTCTTAAGAGACTTACCGATTTAAAATAGGAAAATAAAATGCACTTTACTACGTGTTAAGACGAGAAAATTAATTTAAAACACCTGCAAAAAAAATCTATAATATTGGTTTAAAAAATCAGAAACCCTAGGAACCACAATAAAAAATATATCTTTTTTTCAAAAGTCAGTAGTTTCTTACTAGGTATTTTTCTAAACATAAAGTTCCCAAAGTATAGCTGCTTGCTATATTTGAAATTACTTAAAATTTGGACACTTTAAATAGAAAAAAATACTGGCACAAAAAATGTGTTTCATTGGTTTAAAAACTCAGTAACCCATGATGTTTTCTTAAGATAGTAAATCAAAAGAAAACACTTTAAAATAGTAAGTATTTAAGGGACTCTTTGACTCAATTTTCAGATCCAAAACATAGGGAGAAATATTTTAAAGGAGTTAAATGTCAAAAAAAAACTATTAAATATATATAATTTTTTTTATTAACACGTCTTTAAAACTTTTAATTTTTTATCTTTTTTTAATCTTTTTGACATCCCACGAAGGTCTATGCCTAAATACCAGAGTACCGTGGGTGTCGGCTTATTAGATGTTTAACCCATCGTTCCCCCTGTTCCGTCAACGTTGTCCAAGCACTGAAACATGCAGTTGCATTTCACAGCACCTTTTAGACAACGCGGTAGTGCCACCACGGTCGTTATTTTTAAATAACTACTACCTAAATATGTCTCCCCCGCTGGGAATCGAACCGCCGACCTCTGGCTTCGAAGATCAAAGCTCTGTCCACTAGGCCACGCGGGAGACAATTCAGGCAATAATAATAAGGCAACTCCCTGATTTCATATAATTTTTTTATGTAACTACAAATTTAAAGGGTTTTAAACAAAATGTTTACAGCTCCTAATAGTCTACTTGAATAACCCGCCTTCTTGACTAGCCATCACCAATTAATTACACAACACACACTAATTAGGTAATGAATACACTTAATTATGTCTACTAAAAACTCTTTTCTTTAAAAAGAAACTAAAAAGCTAGAAAACCACGTAAAAAACAATTGCACAAAGCGGCCAAACAAAAGTAGATTAGAGATTAGATTAGGAGGTGGATTGCATATCCTCTAACACTGCAACCTGCTCAGGTACAGGTACAAAAGTAAGGTTACCTCATCTGTCAAATTGTTAAATCTTGTATTTCGGCCAAGCGGGAAATTTGAATTTGTCACCTTCGGTCGAAATTAACCTAGCTAATTTTACCATCATTTTATTTTTATTCTCTCAAAAATCTCTTTTCGTCCCGCGTTTTCTTAAGAGACTTACCGATTTAAAATAGAAAAATAAAATGCAAATTATTACGTGTCAAGACGGGAAAATTAATTTAAAACACCTAAAAAAATCTATAATATTGGTTTAAAAATCAGTAACCCTAGGAACCACAATAAAAATATATTATATTTTTCAAAAGACAGTAGTTTCTTACTAGGTATTTTTCCAAACATAAAGTGCACAAAGTATAGCTGCTTGCTCTATTTAAAATTACTTAAAATTTGGGCACTTCAAATAGAAAAAAACTGGAACAAAAAATGTGTTTTATTGGTTTAAAATCTCAGTAACCCATGATGTTTTTTAAGATGAAAAAGAAATACGTTTTCCATTTTTGTAAGGATTACTCTTTATTACAAACTTTTTGTATTTGTTTTAAAACACCCTGTATATACCACTTTATTGCAATTTTAGTAGTTCATTTGACAACCTTGACTATGAACTAATTTTGTATTTTAATTTTCTTTATCAAACCCACTTATGATAAGAAACATTTGAATAAAAAGTAAATATTACGACCGGTTTTCAGTAAAATTTAATATTTTGTTGTGTTAAATAAATTTAACCAAATATGCTACTACCAATATAAGGGATATTTTCCTAATTCTTCTGTCTTACAGCTGCTAACAGCTGACGTCATTATAATGTGAATCGAAAAATAAAAGCGCTTACCGCCAATGACAAATGACATAAAAATAATAAAGGGATATTTTTCTAATTCTTCTGTCTTACAGCTGCTAACAAGCTTGTCTAACAGCTGACGTCATTAAAATGTGAATCGAAAAAATAAAAACATTTATCGCCAACGACAAATGACATTAAGAAAAATAATAATATAACCTAAAAAATGGTAACTACCGTTTTATAACAAAAATGCACAGTTCTTTCAATTGTAGTTGAATTAATCTTTCGTACATGGTTTTTCACACATATTATCGTTATTGTCATTAATATACATTTAGTCAATTTTCTTTGACTTTTATCCTCAAATTTGGGCATATTTCTCCCTCTTTGTTTTTTCAACCTGTTAGACAGTGTTTAGACAACTCCCGAGGCCGCTAACAACCGCTGTGAGCTGCTGTAAGACTGACGTCATTGATTTGTCAAAAAAAATGAAAGTACTTACAGCTGCTGTCAGCAGCTAACAAAGAAAATATCCTTTAATAATAATATAACCTAAAAAATGGCATGTCCACTTTTACAACAAAAATGCGCAATATCTTTAATGGCAGGTAAATAATCCTTCACATGGTTTCCCGCACATACTATTGTTATTGTTATTAAAATACATTTAGTCAATTTTGTTTGACTTTTAACCTCAAAATTGGCTATATTTTCCCCTCCTTGTCTTTATCCTTTTAGACAGTGGTTAGACATCTCCCGACGCCGCTAACAGCCGCTGTGAGCTGCTGTAAGACTGACGTCATTGATTTGTCAAAAAAATGAAAGTGCTTACAGCTGCTGTAAGCAGCTAACAAAGAAAATATCGCTATAGTTACAATACTAACTGTAAGACCTTTAAACCATACCAATAGAAGATGAGATTTTTTAACAAAATTTCCAATAAATATTTAGTTATAAATTCTATTTCTTTTTAACACGCTTTTATTAACTTGGGTTGTAACTATCTATCTATCCATCTGGCTGCCTATGTAACGGAATCTTTGAGCCTAATTTTAACCAACTTCCAGCTATTCGATTTCTTTGAAACTTTGCACACGTATTAAGGAAACATGACAATGCAATAATCTGCAAACAGTATCCCGTTATCTTGTTTTTGATCGCCAGGAAAAAAATTCCATAATATTATAAAAACAACACCTAGGTTGCCATCTGTTGGCAACATTTCAAACTTTGCTATTAAATGAAGAAGAAATTTTTTAGTGGGTTGCAATATGTTGGCAACGGTCCAAACATTGCCTGGATTACCATCTGTTGGCAAAATTTCAAACTTTGCTACTTAATGAAGAAGAAATTTTTAGTGAGTTGCAATCTGTTGGAAAAATTTTAAAATTTGCTACTCTTGTTCATTAAAAAATTTTTTCGTTATTTTGTCAAGAGTAGCAAAAACTAAAAAATGAAAAATAATTAATAGTTTAAAAAAACTAAAAAACACGCTTTTATATGAAACCGAACTAAAAATTAGAAAATAATTTTTCATTAAAAAAATATTGTCATTTCATAGTAAAAAGCGTAGGTTGATAAATATATTAAATGTTATAATTATTATATTTGCAAATATCTATGATGGAAAAGTTATGAAAAAATAGTAAAATGCACCCCACGCTTTTTACTATGAAATGACAATATTTTTTTAATGAAAAATTATTTTCTAATTTTTAGTTCGGTTGCATATAAAAGCGTGTTTTTTAGTTTTTTTAAACTATTAATTATTATTTTAATTGTTCTATTATTTAAGATTCTAATTTTATTTCTTTCAAGTCCATTTTATTTATTTCATTTTAATAGGTGGCCAAGTAATATATAAAATAATTAATAGTTTAAAAAAACTAAAAAAACACGCTTTTATATGCAACCGAACTAAAAATTAGAAAATAATTTTTCATTAAAAAAAATATTGTCATTTCATAGTAAAAAGCGTGGGGTGCATTTTACTATTTTTTCATAACTTTTCCATCATAGATATTTGCAAATATAATAATTATAACATTAATTATATTTATCACCCCACGCTTTTTACTATGAAATGACAATATTTTTTTAATGAAAAATTATTTTCTAATTTTTAGTTCGGTTGCATATAAAAGCGTGTTTTTTAGTTTTTTTAAACTATTAATTATTTTTCATTTTTTAGTTTCTGCTACTCTTGACAAAATGGCGAAAAATTTTTTAATGAACAAGAGTGGCAAATTTTAAAATTTTTCCAACAGATTGCAACTCACTAAAAATTTCTTCTTCATTAACTAGCAAAGTTTGAAATTTTGCCAACAGATGGCAATCCAGGCAATGTTTGGACCGTTGCCAATATATTGCAACCCACTAAAAAATTTCTTCTTCATTTAATAGCAAAGTTTGAAATGTTGCCAACAGATGGCAACCTAGGTGTTGTTTTTATAATATAATGGAATTTTTTTCCTGGCGATCCAAAAAAGATAACGGGATACTGTTTGCAGATTATTGCATTGTCATGTTTCCTTAATACGTGTGCGAAGTTTCAAAGAAATCGAATAGCTGGAAGTTGGTTAAAATTAGGCTCAAAGATTCCGTTACATAGCCAGATAGTTACAACCCAAGTTAATAAAAGCGTGTTAACGGCATTTATTAACTGTTATTGTTCATAAAAATTGAACACCAATGGTGCAACTAACCCAATTGTGTAAAAGAACTTATTAATTTTTATTGTTCATAAAAATTGAACACCAATGGTGCAACTAACCAAATTGTGTAAAAACTAAAAATTTCTTCTTCATTTAATAGCAAAGTTTGAAATTTTTCCAACAGATGGCATCCTAGGTGTTGTTTTTATAATATAATGGAATTTCTTTTTTCTGGCGATCCAAAGCAGGATAACGGGATACTGTTTGCACATTATTGCATTGTCATGGGTCCTTAATACGTGTGCAAAGTTTTAAAGAAATCGAATAGCTGGAAGTTGGTTGAAATTAGGCTCAAAGATTCCGTTACATAGGCAGCCAGATGGATAGATAGTTACAACCCAAGTTAATAAAAGCGTGTTAAAAATAAAGTTATTTTAATAAAAATGGCATGCATATAACGATTTATAAATGAATTTTACGTGGCGTAAATAAACAATAATAAAAGAAGAGTATATATATATATATATATATATATATATATATATATATATATATATATATCTATATATATATATATAATATAATAAAGAAGGTAAATAAAACATAATAATAGAGAAGGTAAATAAGACAAATATATATTTTTTATATACTGTTTTCTTTTTTGTAAATCCTCTTTGACTATTGTTTGGCGGATTTTTTTATACCGGATCAATAAATAACTTAACCCATATGTAGGCAATGTGAGAAAAAGAAACAGTCTAACGTGAATACCCGCAAGTCAACATTTCTAATTGGATTAGTCATAAACATCCTTTGTTGTTGCTTTACTGGCTGATATCCCAATACCTATTTGCCAAACCAGTTTATTTAAATGAACAAAACTTAGAGCTTATATATGATTTTTTAACAATACTACAAATAGCATTGCCTAATTTCGTCAAAATCGAAAAAGCGGTATTTAGGATATTATTTCGCAATACCTTGTATAAAAAAAGGTCCTTTTATACCTACCATACAGACTGGATAAACCTCCCAGCAAACACTATTTGCCGGCAATGTACATTTTTCATATTGGCATTGATGGTAAAGCATTGGCAATTGGTGGCAATATTATGCCAACATCTTATACGCATTAAAAAGTAAACCCTAAATAAACACTTAATTGCCAATAATTTGTTATAAATTTATTGTTAAAAATCATGCAAATAAAAATTAGGTCAAACAAAATGTTTATTATGTATTTTGGAGCGAATAAAAATAAAATGATGGTAAAATTAGCCACGTCCGAAGGTGACGGCTTTGTGCATTTGTTTTCTACGTGGCTTTCTAGCTTTTTAGTTTCTTTTTTAAAGAAAAGAGTTTTTTAATAGACATAATTAAATGTATTCATTACCTAATAAGTGTGTGTTGTGTGATTAATTGGTGATAGTTAGTCGAGAAGGCAAGATATTCAAGTAGACAGTTAGGAGCTGTAAACATTTTGTATAAAACTTTATTAAAAGTTTTAAAGACGTGTTAATAAAAAATATTATATATATTTAATAGTTTTTTGACATACCGATAGATGGCGTAATGGACAATAAACTACTACGTTTCTGCAATATCTTCGCTTTTTATCGTCTAAACCGTACCCATTAGACAACATTGTTTGATGTATAGTTTTCGCAAAAATCAATACTAAAAACCATTTTTTGACATAATCAGTTTGTATTACTAATAAGAGATCCACATTAAAAATTAACCTTTGTTATTTATTCTTATATTAGATACGAATTTGACCATGCCGAGAAATGGTTTCTATTTATTTACGCGAAAACAGTTCATCAAACAAAAAGTCAAAATATCAAAATTTGTTCTAAACTAAACAGGGATTTAAATAAAGATTTTATTTTAGGAAAATGCGGTGGCGTACCAATTCTTTTTTAATGTTTACCTCTAACCCCTCCTGGACGACACTGTTAAAAATATTTTTTTTCTTGGGAAGGGTAAGTCAGCGCCATAATGGTGTGTCATGCTTACTTTGCGATGGGCAAATAGAAAAAATAAACTGTTTATGGGGAGTAGCACAATCGGAAAACACACCCCTACTTGATTCCATGTGAAAAAGGTGGTTAATCTTTCAGTACTATCTTAAAATTCTTTGTCTTGCTTAGATTTACAATAAAATCTTTTAATTCTCTCATGCTCTTTTGTTGTTGAGGGTATTCCATTGAAAAAAAAATTACATATTTTATACCTTTTTATATTTTATCAGGAATATTTGGCATAGCCAGGGCAGCAGGTGCCCTGGGGCAAAAAATAATGTTTGGCCCCTAAAAAAATCATAAAAGATTCTCAAAACTTTTTAACGTTCTTCCCACCTTCTTTATGTATCTTCATTCGTACTTACCAAGACCTCAGAAGATTGGAAGAGCAAAAAAGGTCGTCATTACTTTTTAACTTTCATTCACTTCCCACTTTTTGTATGTATCTTCTTTCATATTAACCAAGACCTCAAAAGATTTGAAGGGCCAAAAATAAGGTCCTTCCCTTTATTTCCTCGCATTTATGTTCACTATTTCTGTATTTACGCCGAGGACCCTTTTTGAACCTCCAAGGGGCCCCCTAAGCTTGGGGGCCCTGGGGCACTCCCCACCTAGCCCTATAGTAGCTACGCCACTGTCAGAAATTCAAGACAGCCAATCAATGTATTTTATCTTGAAGAATTTAAAAATCTTAACTAGAAAACAACTGCATAAAAAACAAAATACTTAAGCCAAAAATATTGCGTGTTTTAAATTAAATACCTCATTTATTATTTCATTTCTGGATTCTATGGTTAGTTCAAAGTGTTTTTTAATAAGGTAACTATAAGTCTTTCTTTAACACTTTTTGAGTTGTTAACGCTTAAAAAAGTTACATTTTCGGCTTTCTCTTATATTTATTTAAATAATAATAAATCACTATTAAATAATGGTAATGCAGGGGATCACCTGCTACTTCGAAGTAAATAAAATTTTTGTTTATTAGTAGATTATACCGGGTGATGCATCGCCGGGCGGGACATGGGAAATCCCATGTAATTTTTAATGGGGTCAATTATTGGCTCCCCTAATTAATTTAAAGAAAAATTCTATTGAAGTTTATTGAAGAGCATGCAAATCTACGTACATGGTAAAAACTTTAGATTTTTCGGTTAACTCGTTTGCTAGTTAGATGGTAATATATTTTTAAAAATTGTTACATTATTATCGCCTCATATTTATAAACAACAATAAAAATACCAGTTAGCATAACATTACGTTGTCATTTTGAAATTTAGTGCTTTAATATTATCAAAAAATCGTACAGTGAAAAGATTAAAGTTGTATTTATACAAACGAATTAAGTTAAGTTAAACAACTAGAAAACAAATTTCAAGAACTTATGACATTTATAATATTTACATGCTTCAATAAATTAATAATATTATTACGATAATTAATATGTTGGAAATAACTTAAGATTTAAGAAAATTTTCAAATATTCCTCCATTGGCTGCTAGACAATAACCCAGACGTTCATAAAATTGTCTTCTTACATTGGCTAACTGGTAGATTGAAATTTTATTACATTCTGCAGAAATAGCATTTTTAAACTTATCTAGATTAGAGTAATTTTTATCCTTGTATATCATGCTTTTTAAATGGCCCCAGAGGAAGAAGTCAGTTGGCGAAACATCAGGAGACCTGGCTGGCCAATTTATGGTGTGATGTAGGCCAATAACATTTCCATTAAAAGCATTGTCGAAATATTTCCGAATAGCCAGGGTATTATGTGCAGGACAGCCATCCATTTGGTACCAAATTTCCTGATTTTCCCTGTATACATCATTTAAAGCGGGTAAAATTAGTTCTTTGAGTAGTTCCAAATAAAATTCTCCATTCAAATTTTGATTAAGAACAAATGGTCCAATAATATGTTGTCCGAAAATCCCCGCCCAAACATTTACTTTCCGTGGATATTGCGTCCTCGTTTCAACAAATCTGTGTTGGGTTTCTTTGCTCCAGTATCGGTAATTTTGATGATTGGGTTCATTGTTTAACGTAAATGTGCACTAATCAGTAAAACAAATATTTCTTAAAAATGCCCTGTCCATGTTTGTCCTTTCCATCATGTCAAAACAAAATTCCTGCCGTCGTATTTCATCCCCATCCCTTAGCTCTTGATGTCTTTCATATTTGTATGAAATGTATTTATGCCTTTTCAAAATCCGGATCACTGTTGATTAAACTTTTCCTATGATATCCTGAAGTTTCCTTGTACTCATCTTCCCTTCATTTTCTTACACGCGCAATAAAATTTCCAAGTCTCTATCATCTCTTTGATACTCCCTAGCTTCACATATGCAGTTATTTATCATTGTGCCTTTGGTCTCAAATTTTTTGATAGTCCTATCGACTGTTGATTTTCCGGGTATCGGTCTATTCGGATACTGAGCAGCGAACATGTTTGACACCTTTTGGCAACTATTTCCTTGATAGTACCATTTAATCATCAATACTTTTTCTTCAGTAGTATAACTCATGGTTAATCTTTTCGCTCTACGATTTTTTGATAATAATAACATCTAACTAGCAAACGGGTTAGTTAAGCGAAAAATCTAAAGTTTTTACCATGTACGTAGATTTGCATGCTCTTCAATAAACTTCAATAGAATTTTTCTCTAAAATAATTAGGAGAGCCAATAATATACCCCATTAAAAATTACATGGGATTTCCTATGTCCCGCCCGGCGATGCATCACCCAGAATATTAGTTTTTCATAATAAATTATTCTTTGGATGAAAAACTATAGAGAGTAATGCTATATCACAAGTATCAAGAAAATGCCAGGGTAGAAAAAGCAGATTATGAAAAACTAAAATAAAATCTACTAATAGGTAAAAACTTCAATGACTTTGAAGTTACGGGTATCACCTGCGTTACCTACATTTTATATTGATATACCTATTTAATTAAATAATTTAATATAAGCCGAAAATGTGAGTAATTAAGCGTCAATAACTCAAAAACAGTTAAGGATAAACATATACTTAGTACCCTAATTAAAAAACACTCAGAACTGACCATAAAATTCAAAAATATTATTATAATAAAAACGGCGTTCCATTTAAAGAAGGCAAGATTTATGGCGTTTGTATTTGCTTTTCATGCAATTGTTTCTTTATTACGATTTTCAATTGATTCAATAAATTGGTTGTCTTAAATTTATTAAAAAATACGGCGAAAATCAGAATATCGAATGCGAATACCCTGTACTGTTATTGCTTTTGTTCCGAGGAATTAGCTAATGATTACTTAACGAAAAATAATCTTTTACGTTTTTTGTCTATACATATATTCTATGTGGCCACACCATGAAATCATTAGGCCACACCAATATCTCACTACGAGACATCGATGCAAATAGTGTTGGGAAATACGGTGATTTTTCGGTAACCGGTGAAACGGTGACAGTGATTTCTAAATCACCGTGATTTTAAACGGTGATTTCAATCACTGCAGTGATTTAAATATACTTAAATATTTAACTGAAAATGGAAATATAAAAACAGCTCGGTGGCTGGCAAGGAATACGAATATAATATTTATGCAGCTCTTATCGGTTTTCATTGTCATGCAGCATAATATTTATTGATTTTATAGAAATAAATATTATGCTGCAAATTAAATTAACAGCAATAGTACGAAATTTAAATTTTTTGGCTCGTAACTCAAATAATCATTATTATATAAGGTGTGACAATAATAAGCTTAATGTGATATTTTGCCATATTATTATGTAAAAATAATATCCAGTTTAAGGGTTTATTCCAAACCTACTTTAAAAAAATAATAATAAACATTTTTTATTAATCGAACACCATTAAGTATAACATACATTTTTAACTTATAATCAATTACAAAAAATAATAATATAAAATAAAAATTTTTTTAAAGCAAAACGAAAACGCATAATAAAAAATAATATTTGCTTCGATCACTGATCCCCGTATTTGCAAAAAGTAAATTATTGGCGACGCCAGTGATTTTCCATTCAGCGGTAAAATATCGCGGTTATTGAGATCGTTGCTCTTGATATATCTAAAGCTTTCGACCAAGTGTGGCATGAGGCACTTCTTAATAAACTTCCCTTCTACGGTCGTCCGACTAAACTCTGCTCTTGGCTCTCCAGTTATCTTTCTAATCGACGTATATCAGTCATTTTTGATGGCCACTCTTCTAGCTTTCACGAAATTAATGCTGGAGTGCCACAGGGTTCAGTACTAGCACCAATTTTGTTTCTTCTTTCTTCCACAACCAATCCCATTCATAGTTATGCTGACGATAGTACCGTTCACTCCACTTTTCCGGTTCCCAAACCAATCTCTCAACCCGACTTGGAAAGCAAACGCAGAGCGATGCAGATGTCTCTTTCACAGGATCTCAATTTGATATTGGATTGGGGCGCCAAAAATCTCGTTCAATTTAATGCAACCAAAACACAATCGTGTTCCTTGTCGCCAAAAAAATCATCAAACACTCATCCTTTGCTTATGAGTGGTCAGGTTTTGCAGAGCGGGGACACATTTAACCTTGTGGGCATCACATTTGAGAATTACCTTAACTGGCATAAACACATTGTATCTATAGCCACCGCGGATTTCTTTTCCGACCCAAGAAGTATTTTTCTCCTTCCAATTTATACACTTTGTATGTGTCCCAAAATCGACCCTCTCTGGGATATTGTTCTCATGTCTGGGGAATGGCATCCCCTACAACCCTCAGCATTCTTGATGCCATTTAAAGAAGGGCTGTTCGTCTTATTAATGATCCTTTACTTACTCAAAGACTTCCTTCTCTTGCCCATCGTCGAGCTGTGGAAATCTATCGCTCTTCTATAGATACTTTTACGGCTTCTGCTCCGACGAATTGTCCAGTATAGTCCCTCCTCTTGCAGTTTCCAACAGAGAAACTTGTGGTGCCGCGCGTATGCATCCCTATACAGTTCAATTGGACAGGCCCCGAACTTCCCATTTCGTTCGTTCTTTTATCCCTAGAGTTTCTAGACTGTGGAACCTGCTGCCAGCGGAGGTCTTTCCTTCCCCCAAATTTTCAAGTTTTTAAGTCCCGTGTTAACAAACTTCCTCTTACCCTGCTTAAGACACCCACGGTACGTTAGTATTTAGGCTTTCAGCCTTCGTGGATTGTCCAAAGATAAAAAAACACCCAAAACTAAAAGCGAATACTGCAATCGGCATCGACAGTGTCGATGCCGATTGCAGTATTCGCGTATTCGCTTCGATCACTGATTACCGTATTTGCAAAAAGTAAATCACTGGCAGCGCCATTCACCGGTGAAATATCGCGGTTATTGATATATCGCCCAACACTAGGTGCAAATATCACCCTAGTGATTGCAAACAAAGTCAATACATGAGGTGATAATGATTAAATGATGATTAAATATCTAGCATTACATTTTTTACTTATTTTTTTAATTTTTTGAATTTTTAATTTGAGCTTTAAAAAAATAGCACTTCCACTCTTAAATTACCCAACGAAAAATATACTAACGTATGTCCTAAAAGTTTTGGCACACAATATTTATCGTTTTTGTTTTAATGAAGAAATTTATTTAAACACTAACTAGTTATCATAAATTACAACGCAATACTTAACTAAACTATACTATCGAATTATGTGGAGTGGTCCATTCTGCTCTACCAGACGCAAATTTCTTCGAATATCTCTCAAGAGGTCCTGGACGAAATTCAGTTCAATTTCTCTTAATTTCTCGTAAATTCGCACGTGGTCTTCCACTTTTGGGAGATTCAGACATGGTATTCCTGCTCGCACTCCGCTATTGTTCTATAAATGGTTCTGCGTGAAATCTTTTCATTCTGGAATATTCGACAGATGTCAGCTTTGGGTATCCGCCCAACTAACTTGTAGATACTTTTTCTTATTTCTAATTTATACGACATCTTAAAGCGAAAACTTCAAAATAAATAAATCTCAACTGACAGTAAATAAAGTAAATAAACTTTTGTTTTCAAAGGCAACTTGATATTATTTTGTTTTTGTTAAAATTAAAGACAATGAGTTTTGTGCCAAAACTTTTAGGACATACGTTACTAGAAAATACCTTTTTTACACCCTGTATTTTTAATCGTTGATAAGAAGTGTATAATTTAGATATGCAAATTTATTACTGTGTTTAGGTTTGGCACAAGAATTTGCTGTGGGGATTCATGGGGCAATGTACCTCCCGTAAAGCGGCGGGAAGTTTGACCACATCCTCCACATTTGTTTCGCATATAAAACCTATAAAAATGGAGAAACGACAGAACAGTATGGTAAGTGAGCTCACGCTTTATTTTTTTTTACAAAATATTTTTTATTTTTCTTCTTAAAAAAATAGTGTTTATTACTTTTTACCACCATTTATACAAACAAAAATACACGCTCAGAAAAAAATTGGGCATGTGAAATTAACAGTGATATCGCCATTAATGTTATTTCTCGGAAACTGGTAAGTATAGCATTTTAAAAATTTTAAATACTACACAATTAAGCAATTTGAAACTCCAGTTATAAGACAAAATCAAAATAGACCTATTACAAATTTATTTTTACCATACATTCCCGGACTATCAAATAGAATTCAACGAATTTAATATTCGCACAAGCTTTAAAACACAAAACACAATCAGATCTCAATTAATAAAAACAAAACCATACAACTTAAATGAAAACACCAAAAATTTCATTTATAAAATACCTTGCGAATGCAATAAGTTTTATATAGGTGAAACGTGTAGACCATTAGCCAAACGCATAAAAGAACACAGAACATGTATTAAAAACACAGAATTTCATAAATCAAAAATCTGCCAACACGCATTTGATAACAATCATAGAATAAACTGGGATGCTTCAAGCATTTTAGCAAAGGAAATTTGTTCTAAAAAATGCAAAGTCAAAGAAAGTGCGTATATATTATTAAATAAAGATAATTGTGTAGCATCAATTTCAGTTAATTTAAATAACACTTGGTTGCCTTTGCTTAAGACTGAAGTATCTTTAGGAAGACTAAAAATTAACTAACTATTCACCTTTTTTTTAAATAAACAATGAATACACCAGCAACCAGTTATCTATGTCACTATAACACTATAACCAAACAAACATATTTTGACATTTAATGTCAAAGTTTTCAGAATATCCTAAAAACATAAAAATTTTAAATTTAAAAACCTAAATAATAATAAATTTTTATTTTTATTCCATTTATCTTGACAACGGTGGCAGATTTGCCACCGAAACGTCGATTTTTAATTATCTTTTTACTTGTTTAATTTTTTTTTTTGGTTTTATAGTACTTTTAATTTTATTTTGGCATGTACCCAAATAAATACCATCCATTAAATGAATCCGCCAAACTACAGAACATATCTTCAACAATTAAGCATATTTACTTTATTTTAATTAAATTGAATACGAAAGTTCATGTAAAATATCTACAATATTGGGTGTTGTGCAAAACTGGAAAACCTGTCAACAATGCTAATTTTACTGTTTAACATTTGTTGTTGCTGTTTAATATTGCTTGCGTAGATATCTTTCAATACAACATTTTGTAAACGCAGCATTAGCGGGTTCAAAAATATTTAAGCTTACCTCCAATTATTACCGAAAATTTGGTGTTGTCATATCTCAAGCAGTAAGCTGACGTCTTATTGACGTCTCTTTTTAGTCATTTTTGGTCACATTTGGTCAGCAAAGACGTCATAAGATGACGATAAAATGACGTTAAGTTGACCTCCCTAAGTCACAGACAAAAGACGTCCCGTTAATGACGTCATAATGACGTCTTTAAGATGACGCAAAATTAACGCATATACTTTTTTTTATAAAGCTAAAATGATACGAATGATACGATATTTTATTTAAAAATTGAAATAGAAAAAAATCTCTTACTGCTTCCAATTTCCTTGCACTGCAAAGTCGCATCTCCCGGGACACTGTTCAACCTGGAGATGCAGATTTTTTATACTACCTGAAGATATTTCTTCAAAGCTAATTGAGATCACCAACCGCAACTCGAACTATTTTGGTCTCATCGGTACGTTGTAGGCAATAAAAAGCGAAGATGTTGAATAAGCGTGGTAGTTTATTGTCCATTGCGCCATCTATCGGTAGATTTTTTCCAATTTCAATTTTGTAAAATTATTAGTCTTATTTTTCTGTCATATGATATTTCGGTTGGATTTTGACACGAATCATATAATATCCCAAAATTTTTTGGCGGGTTTTTTAAACATGACGTTATTAGATTTTTATGAGCTAGTATGACAAAAAAATAACGTTGAAAAGACGTCACTTCAACGACTTCAAAAACACGACATTAAAATGACGGTAAAATGACGTCATAATTTTGGTCTGATGACGTCCTATGACCAAAAATAACCTAAAAATGACGTCATAATGTCCTCAGCTTGCTGCTTGGGATTATAGCAACTTTTAGTGGTCAAATTTACAAATTTTAAAATATACCGAATTTCGACTGCCTAATAATGCGAGAGAAATAAATGTTATATTACATTAAAAGAATAAAACAAAACAATTACATATAGCACAATATTGGGAAATCTGGCCATGCTACCGTCGCCACTTGTCAGTTTTATATGCCGACATGCCCAAAACCTCTCATATAACGAGTTTTGTAAATGTAGCTTTATATAAGGGTTACATGACTTTTGACTAACCCTGTATGTATCTTACAAAAATAAAATTAAAAGAAGTAGATTTATTAAACATTCTAACTGCATATACCCCAGACTGGGCCAAAAAGATCGACCTTTTTTTATACAGGCTGTTCATTTAAAAACTTTCCACTCAAGTTATCTTCAAAACGAGACAGATTTGAGAAAATCGCCGAAACACGTCAAGATATTTATTGAGAGGGAACGTTTTTACAAAAAATTGGACGGCGCCCCTTTAACCCCTTAACCACCAGGGCCACAACCCCAAAATTCTTAAATGAGAAGGCGGGTCGAGTGATACATCATTTTAAAGCTCCTGACGAGTACTTTATAACCCTAGAATATGAAGTCAATATCTTTACCTATTACAAAATGGCGGTACTTTAAAAATTACCTAAATACCTGAATTGGATGGACATATTTCCGAAACTAATAAAGTTAGATGTACCTAATGTGGTGTTTTCTTAAAGGTCTTTTTAATGGTGATACTGGTAGTAATATACAGGGTAGAAAAAAAGTAAATATTTTTTATTTAAGAACCCTGTATATTATTTTACCATTAAAAAGATCTTTAAATGTTTTCCATTTTTTTGTGAAAACGTTCCCCCTCAATAAATATCTTGACGTGTTTCCGCGATTTTCTCAAATCTGTCTCGTTTCAAAGATAACTTGAGTGGAAAGTTTTCAAATGAACACCCTGTATAATAAAAATATTGTTTATGGTAACAAAAAGAAAATATCATGAAGTTTTGAGCCCTTAATAATATTATTTAGAGATCTATCTCCTTTAATTTAGATTTTTTATTTGTTCTTTAAAATTTGCGTCAAAGCTGCTGTATGGCGTTAAAAAAAATTATAAGCACATACATTTAGAAAATTAAATTTCCTACAAAACATTTTCGCCAGAAGAACCCTTTTCCATATTGAAGCTCTAAACATTGATACATTTTTTAGATCAACCTCTTTTATTTTGGAGTTTTGTAACTCACAAAAAATAAATATATAGAAAGGAGCAACACAAATTCTTAACGGAAATTTAATGCTCTACAAAAAAGGTCTTTTTATGTGTTTATATAAAATCATTCTTTCAAAAGTTATTCACAATTTAATAAATATAATGTTTTCTTTCTTGTTGAACCAATTTATTTTACTCAGTGGAATTAATAAATCACATTATCGAAAATCATTATTTTATTAACCTTAGTGCCTAAAATATATAAATTTCATAATATGTCCAAACCTTTTATCGGCTAATAGCTATTTGTTTTATAAAATAGTATATTACATTACAAGTGTGGAAAATGACTAATTTCACACGAGTGAGAATATTGTAGCACGAGGCGTTAGCCGAGTGCGACAAACCCACGAGTGTAAGAAAGTCATTTTCACACGAGTACTGTACACTATTTTTCCTACGACCATAAATTATTCACCAAAAAAACAAATTAAAGTTTGTCTTTACATAAAAAATAAAAAACAATTGAGAACTTTGCAACACTAGGGTGATTTTTACTTTGTAACACTAGTGTGATATGTACTTCTCCTCACTGCTATATTATACTGTTTTGACAATATTTTTACATCGAAAATCACCTACCTAGAAGCATTATATAACTTTTATCATTTTGGAAATTAAAAAGGCCCTCACTTAATAAAAATTGTATGGTTTGGTTAGGTAATAACGGTAATAGTTTAATACGGTTTTCTGCTATTTTAAGGGTTTTTAAAAAATTATTGATACTTACATATTTTAGACACTCTTAATAAAACTTAAGTGGCGCATATTCAAAATATTCCGTTTTTTTAAAAATATCAGTAAACAAACTTACGGGACCGGGAAGTGAAAAGGGGTGCTGGATGGGGTAAAATTGGTAAAACGAGTTAATGAAACTGAACATCACATGTAAAATAAAGTAAAAATTACATTTTTTCCTCATATTTTTGAGAAAAATATAAAACATATGAAAATTGTAAATGCATAACCTAAAGTTCTAAAAGTAAGAAAAAAACGACTACTAAACGTCAGTTATACCATGCAAAATATGGAAAGCATTTGGCAACGTCGGGAGGGTCTGATTCTATTTATGAATGGATAAAAGAAAGTGGATTCATTAAGTGTGTATTAGCCTCAGGTTTAATTAAGGGATTAAACAAAAAGATTTAACAAGTTGTTTGAGTACATGAACACAGAGAGACAGAGCAATTTGATCTATAGAAGTTTTGTCTCTGGCGCTTTAGGTTCAACGGTCAAGCGGCAAGGCTGCCTCTATAAAGTGTATGCTCAAAGGTAGGAGGGAGATTTTTAATTTGTTCTAGTTACCTGACAACACTGTGCCACTGAGCGAGCAGTCAGTGAAAGTTGTTTTTGTGGTTATGTCTATTTTTGTTTATGTTTTTATTTTTCCGGAAATTTTATTATTACTCTTTTAATATTAGAAGAAAGCTTATACTGTGTAGTAACTTAACCTTAATAAGATTATTTTCGCTAATTTGGGTTCTACTGTTTAAGGTAACCAAAAGTTTTTTTACTGTCACTACAATAAATATGTCACTTGCAAAACCAATTGCAGTTTTTAGAATGATATCATATCACACGAGTGTTGTAAAGTACTTTGCAACACTAGTGCTGTAATAGTATATTACATTACAAGTGTGGAAAATGACTAATTTCACACGAGGTGGGAATATTGTAGCACGAGGCGTTAGCCGAGTGCGACAAACCCACGAGTGTAAGAAAGTCATTTTCACACGAGTACTGTACACTATTTTTCCTACGACCACAAATTATTCACAAAAAAAAAAATTAAAGTTTGTCTGTTCAGAAAAAATAAAAAACAAATAAAACAATTGAGAACTTTCCAACACTAGGGTGATATTTACTTTGCAACACTAGTGTGATATATACTTTTCCTCACTGCGATATTATACTGTTTTGACAATATTTTTACATCGAAAATCACCTACCTAGAAGCATTATATAACTTTTATCATTTTGGAATTTAAAAAGGCCTTCACTTAATAAAAATTGTATGGTTTTGTTAGGTAATAACGCTAATAGTTTAATACGGTTTTCTGCTATTATAAGGGTTTTTAAAAATTATCGATTCTTACATATTTTAGACACTCTTCTAAATAAAACGTAAGTGGTGCATAACGAAAATATTCCGTTTTTAAAAAATATTAGTAAATAAACTTACGGGACCGGGGAGTGAAAAGGGGTGCTGGGTGGGGTAAAATTGGTAAAACGAGTTAATGAAACTGAACATCACATGTAAAATTAAGTAAAAATAACAGCATTTGGCAACGTCGGAAGGGTCTGATTCTATTTATGAATGGATAAAAGAAAGTGGATTCATAAAGTGTGTATTAGCCTTAGGTTTAATTAGGGATTAAAAAAAAGATTTAACTAGTTGTTTGAGTACACGAAGAAAGAGAGGAAGGAATTTGATCTATAGGCTTTTTTTCTCTGGCGCTTTAGGTCGAACGGTCAAGCGGCAAGGCTGCCTCTATAAAGTACGTGCTCAAAGGTAGAAGAGAGATTTTAAATTTGATCTACTTACCTGACAACACTGTGCCAGTCAGTGAAAGTTGTTTTTTGTGGTTATGTCTATTTTGTTTATGTTTTTATTTTTTCGTAAATTTTAATAAATATAAAATAAGATGATTTTCGCTAATTTGGGTTCTACCGTTTAAGGTAAATTAAAAGTTTTTTTTACTGTCACTACAATAAATATGTCACTTGCAAACCAATAGCAGTTTTTAGAATGACATCATAATATGTATCACACCAGTGTTGTAAAGTACTTTGCAACACTAGTGCTGTAAAGTACTTTGCAACACTAGTGTGATATAACGCATTTTCTATGCATGAAATCAGTGTGCTATTTGCTATTTTCACAAGTGGTCGTAGGAAATGTAATTTGCAACACTAGTGTGATATAACGCATTTTCTATGCATGAAACCAGTGTGCTATTTGCTATTTTCACAAGTGGTCGTAGGAAAACGTAGATTTACTTACTCCAAGATAGTAAATTTACGTTTTCGTATAACAAATATCTAGCTATTAGCCGAAAATATGTTTGAATAAATTCTGTACCTATTTTGGATATTTTAAGCAATAAGATTGATAAAATTCTGATTTCCGATAATGTTATTTATTAATTTGTTTCGCTGAGTAAAAAATTGTGAATAACTTTTAGAAGAAGGATTTTATGCAAAACGTTAGAAGAATTTTTTATACAGCATTTAATTTCCTTTGGGAATCTAAGCTACTCCTTTCTACAGGGTGGCCTACTATATTCGACACGGTCTGTAACTGGATGAACCATGTGGTTTTTAAAAAAAGTAAATACTAAAACATATATAGGTCGGATAAGGCCACAGTATAAAATTATTTTACTCTATACAGGATGTCTCAAGAAAGTGTGACATATCAAAGTTATATTTTTAAAATGGAACACCCTAAATTTTATGACGGTTTTAGATTCAACATAAAAAATAATTTAAGTTTGTTAATAGTACCAAGTGTCTTATTTTATTCGTTTTTGTGATATTTGATTATTTTTCAAAATGCAGGAGTGCAATTAAATTAATTTTAATATAACAATATAAACTCCTTTAAACTTTAAAATTTGTTACAAGATTAGGAAAAATCTGCCTTATCACACGTAGGTCATATCGAGATCATAGATTATACAGGGTGATCAAAAAATAATTTCAATTTTTTAGAAAGTCAAATTGCAATATCTCTCTTATTTTAAATAGAACACCCTGTATTTTTTTACACACATATGATGACAAACCAAATGCTCTGTCAAATGGTATATAGGTTGCCTATACCTATCTTTTTATACTTTTGAGTAAATTCCGTTTTAACATATTTTTATTCCAAATGTCTATTTAAATGTAAGTAGGCTGTGATATAGCTAAACCTATTTACTAAGCCATTATTGCAAAATGTAAATTTGTTGGAAAAAAGCACAAAATTAAAAGATTTTGTATTATCTGCCACTATTTTTAAAATTCACTGAAAAAAATTCATTAGTTACTTATAATGCTACTTCCAATAAAACTTATTTCAGCTGAATGTGGTAATGATAAAACCTGTGTTTTTAAACAATCCTAATAACGCCTCTGGTCAGTTATGACGACATTCAGTGACCTATAACTCGTTTCTTCCATTATCCATAATTACTTTGAAGCAACTATTAAGGTAATTAGATGGTTTCTCCAAAATATAACTTTATTACGTAACACTTTTTGAGACACCCTGTATAGACTAAAATAATTTTTATACTGTGGTCTTATCCGACCTGTATATGTTCCAGTATTTACTTTTTTTAAAACCCCCTGGTTATCCAGCTACAGACCGTGTCGAATATGGTGGGCCACCCTGTATATATTTATTGTTTCGTTAGTTACAAAATTTCAAAATAAAAAACGTAAATCTAAAAATATGGTTTAAGCTTGATTATTTAAAAACTGTTCGTCTGGCAAATATTTTTAATAAGACGTTTTTCCTAGATATTTGGCAAGTCATTTGGCTCAGTCTAATGTTCCCACTTAGGTTATATATATTTTCTTACTGCCCTTAAGACACTTACGTCATAGACACAACATAAAAAATCCTCATAAGAAAATGTGTCAATAAATCCTATTGCATTGTCTAGTGCAAAGAAAAGCGTCCCGGCGCATGGCGTCATGGCATCTTTCCAGACGCCACCGAACACGATCGATTTCAGTGGTGACATTGCATCAACTACGGAAAACTACCCCAGTTATTTGCATTATTGACTCATAAAGTTGTTTTAGTGGCGAATAATAATTAAAATAATATTATTTAACTTGTTATAAGTAAAAGAATGGATAACAACACATATTTAAGTGATAATCTTAATTTGGAATTAGTTGGGGTAAGAATATTGAGACGTATTAAAATGTAAAATAATAAATTAACTAAATAATTGGTATTATATGTCAAAAGAATATAAAATAATTTATAAATTCCAAAAGTGTTACGTTTTCTAGGTTTAAAAAATTTCCTATGATAGCTAAAGAGACATTTTTAACATTGCTTTAGGTATTTTCGTTTTAATATGTTTGTATGGTATTGAAATTATTGAAGATATGTTCTATATTGGTTCGTCCTGTATCCAAAAACATCATCTATTATTGAAATTATTACCTATGAAATTAAAAATATGCATACTGTACCTTTAATAAATATAAATCAGCTACTATTTTAGTTGTAAATAATAAATGACTTCAACAAGTACACGAAAAGGAAATATATACATCAATTTTAGGCGAAGAACCAATACTAAAACGGTATTTATCAATCGGTTATGTTGATGTTTAAACAATGTATTATACGTCAAAGTTGTCACCAATTATTACCGCGGTTATAATTGGTTAAACGCCTAAAATTGATGATTAATAAAAATCACAGGGGATTTATCGATTTTTCTTAGTTTTAATTAACATTGTTTTAAGTTTTCACTAATATAAATAGTCTTTTATATATTTGCTTTTAATGATGGTTTTCTTCCTCAGTCTTTTTACAACACAGGGTGTTCATTTGAAAACTTTCCACTCAAGTTATCTTCGAAACGAGACAGATTTGAGAAAATCGCCGAAACACGTCAAGATATTTATTGAGGGGAACGTTTTTAAAAACATTGGACGGCGCCCCTTTCCACCAGAGCCACCACCCCAAAATTTTTAAATGAGAAGGCGGGTCGAGTGATACATCATTTTAAAGCTCCTGACGAGTACTTTATAACCCTAGAATATGAAGTCAATATCTTCACCTATTACAAACTGGCGGTACTTTAGAAATTACCTAAATACCTGATTTGGATGGTCATATTTCCGAAACTAATAAAGTTAGATGTACTTAATGTGGTATTTTCTTAAAGCTCATTTAATGATCTTTTTAATGGTAAAATAATATACAGGGTTCTTAAATAAAAAATATGTACTTTTTCTTCTACCCTGCATATTACTACCAGTATCACCATCAAAAAGACCTTTAAAGAGCTTTAAGAAAACACCACATTAGGTACATCTAACTTTATTAATTTGGAAATAAACCCATCCAAATCAGGTATTTAGGTAATTTTAAAGTACCGCCATTTGTAATAGGTGAAGATATTGACTTCATATTCTAGGGTTATGAAGTACTCGTCAGGAGCTTAAAATGATGTATCACTCGACCCGCCTTCTCATTTAAGAATTTTGGGGTGGTGGCCCTGGTGGTTAAGGGGTTAAAGAGGCGCCGTTCAATTTTTGTAAAAACGTTCCCCTCAATAAATATCTTGACGTGTTTCGGCGATTTTCTCACTCTGTCTCGTTTCGAAGATAACTTGAGTGGAAAGTTTTAAATGAACACCCTGTATTATATGACCAAAGTGGTAGCTCAGTTGTGGCTACCTAACGAGGGGTGAGGCTGATGATAGAATTGAAGAGTGAGGACCTTTTCAAATACGTAAGAAGGAGGTTTTGTGTAATTTTATAAAAAGAATGAAAGGTGAAAACAATAAAATAAGGTTAGAGGACTTTTTTTGTTTTGCTCTTTAAAAAATTTGAACCCCTTTAAAAATTTTTGTTTTTTGCCACCTCACCCACTTCTCCTCTGGCCATGGCCAGCAAGTTGATATGACCGCCCCTGACGTTTATTTACTCGAGAATTGGGTCGCCATCATCGGTACTCTGAGCAGTTCATACGCCGCACTGCGAAAAAATGTGAACGTAAGTTAAATTTCCTTTAAACTTACTTTTTGAAACTTTTTCACAGTGCGGCGTATACCTTGCGCAGAGTAGGGATGATGGCGACCTAATTCTCGAGTGAATAAACATTGAGTAGCCACAACTGAGCTACTACTTTGTTAATTTTTTTTTATTACTTCCAACCGATCTAAAGATGTCAGACATCATAAAACTGCACAGTATACCTAGAAATTAAAAAACTATGGCTAGTAAAACGTAGAAATACAAAAAAAATGGATAAGAAACCGAGAATCCATATTTAAAAAAATATCACTCTTATTGGAAGACCATTTATAGTTTTCATGTTTTCATAATTGTTTTATCAATGTTTTAACAATGTTAACTCTAAAACAAAAAATAAACCTTTGTATTATTTCAAGGAGGGTAACGACGAGGACAGTGGTAGAAGTTCTTCAAGAAATTCCAGATCACCAAATGAACATACCCAGCTGCTTGGTACAAGAAAGACACCTGCAAAGTACTCCAAAGGAGTAGCCATGTCCTTCGGTTTTAAAAAACGTCCCACACCTATGACCGCAAACAAGGGAACAATTATTAAAGATGTTAAAAATTCAGGAACATCTACCAATGGTAAAGTAAATTCTACATATATTTTATTCAATATGAGACCTTCGATGTACAACCAGATATATCTGTAAATTTTTAAATTTTACGGAAAAAATAGCCTCATTTTACTTAAATACATTGCAAATCTGCTACAGGTATTGTAAACCTTTTAGTCTAAAATCCGGCATTAAGAAAATATACCCTCATCTGTTAATTAAATGAAATAATATTTTCTAGGCAGATTTTAATGTAGTGAATGCAAGTGAACAACATCTGCCAGCATAGGTCTGCTACAATTAATAATAATTAATTAATTAATAGTTCATTTATTTATAATTGTTACCTTTACATGTTAATTGCATAAACCAATGATCAGCGGTGAAATAGCTTAGTTGGTTAGGTAGCAGCCCGATTTTATTCAATTAAATATGCTAAACATAATTTTGCTAATAGACAAGGGAATAAAAAATAGAAAAAAAATGTTACCCAGTGCGGGATACAAACCCAGAGTATCGACAAGGCATGCACTGCTAAATGCTGCTACCTAACCAACTAAGCAATTTCACCGCTGATCATTGGTTTATGCAAGTAACATGTAAAGGTAACAATTATAAACAAATTAACTATTAAATAATTAATAATTATTAATTGTAGCAGACCTATGCTGGCAAATGTTGTTCACTTGCATTCACTACATTAAAATCTGCCTAGAAAATATTATTTCATTTAATTAACAGATGAGGGTATATATTCTTAATGCCGAAACTTAGACTATTTAAAATGAGATTTTTCGAAACAAGTAAAACCCAACGCTCATAGTTTTAAAAGGATCTTTTGATTTTAACTGAATAGAATGTGCTAAACATTTAGGCGTTCAGTACTGCTGAGATATTTATGGCAGAGAGAATATCATAGTAGCCGGTGAAACCCAAGAGAAAGAAGAAGATCTTTGTGAGCGGCGATTTCTAAACCTAATTTGTATAATTTTATTGTAGAGTTAGTTTCGACATACTTATACCTTTTAATTCTTAAACTACCAAAGTTTACAAAAAAAACCAGCTAACTAGATATATTAATTTTATTTTTAGTGACAGATTTACCCTATCTTAAAAAACTGTTACGATGTTTGAAAATATTTTTTTTATAACTCAGTGCTAATTTTTGTTTTTGTTAAGAATAAAAATTAAAGAAGTATTAGTTTTTTTGGGTTTTTCTAAGTTTTACTTTACATGAATATATCTGGTTTGACATCTAAGTGTCTATTTTACAGTGCAATTCTTTAATGCCCTTTAATTTCTTAAACGAATTAATTTAAAAAAGTTAAACTTTAGGTTATGAATATAATGCATAAATTTTATATTCAAGAGGAAAATTAACAGATGAAAATTTTAAGATGGAGGCTGGGCGCCATCTTGGAAAAAAAATTAAATGGAAAGAGGGGTCTTAAGATACATCATTTTAAAGTTCCTGACGAGTTCTTAATAACCCTAGAATATAAAGGCAGTCCTAGAATATAAAGGCAGTAACTTCACCTAATACATAATGATGGTACCTATACTTTCAAATTAACCTAAATACCCGATTTGGATGGCCATATTTACAAAACTAATAAAGTGAAATGTACCTAATGTAAATGTTAGATGTTTTTAATATTGTTTTAAAGATCTTTTTAATGGTAATATAATATATAGGGTGCTTCATTAAACAAAATATATACTTTTTTACCCTGAATATTATCATCAGTATTAACGTTAAAAAAATCTTTAAAAGAGCTTTAAAAAACACTACAATAGGTATATTTAACTTTATTAATTTCGAAAATAAGCCCATCCAAATCAGGTATTTAGGTAATATTAAGGAAAGTTCCGCCATTTTGTCTTAGGTAAAAGCATTGACTTTATATTCTAGAATTATAAAGTAGTCATCAGGACCTTTAAAATGATGTGCCACAAGACCCCCCTTTTCATTTAATGGCGCCCAGCCACCAGTGCCGTATTATCCATTAGGCTGACTAGGCTACAGCCTAGGGCGCCATGAAAAAATAGGCGCCAGACAGGGGAGTAATAGGCGCTAGAAAGGGAAGTTTCTAAAAAGTTTAGGTCGGGTGGGGATTAGAACTAACTTTTCTACTTTTCTGTGGGAATATAAATAAAATAGACGCGAAAAGGAGAGAATGACTTTTTTTGGACTGAAATAAGGTAAGGTTTTTTTTGCTCTTCAAAAATTTTTGTTAGTAGGAAAATAGGCGCTCTGGAAATTGTAGCCTAGGGCGCCTCATACCCTTAATACGGCCCTGCCAGCCACCATCTTGAAACTTCCATTTTTCAATTTTACTCTAAAATTTAGTATTTATGCATTAATTTCATATCCAAAAATTTTACTTTTATTAATTGATCCGTTTAAAAAGTAGGGGGAAATTAAAGAAATTAAAGAAATGCACTGTATATTGTATATATTGAGTCATTTTGTTACCTATGTATTAAAATGTGCTTCTTTTTTCTACTTTTTCCTATTTTTACCATATTGGTTTCATTAAATAATCTTTTA
Source organism: Listronotus bonariensis (assembly GCA_014170235.1). NCBI lineage: Eukaryota > Metazoa > Arthropoda > Insecta > Coleoptera > Curculionidae > Listronotus > Listronotus bonariensis. Next base: position 235,900 of record JACEGR010000563.1, read on the forward strand.
AGAGCATTTTACGATTTTTTAAATCTGATTGTTCCAGATTCTAACGGAAACAGAGAAGACACGTTAAACTTATCAGTTAAAAATCAGGCAGTAAAAGATAAACCTGTGCACAAAATGGCGTCTTCCCAAAAATCTACCAGTACTCCACCCAGGCCATCCAGGTATATATCTTTAAAATTAATATTATATATTATATTTATATTTTTAACTGGTTTATTCTCCCCCCACCAAAAAAAAATGTTCGTATTTTTTTCCTTTATAAATTTGTAATTTGTTTTTCTCATAAAATTGGCAAGAAAAAAACTAGGAATTTTCCAAGTTTTGTAAGATGGCTACTGATTCACAAAATTTGTAAATACAAAATCCATAGTCGCCATTTTAAATATGTGATGCTATGCCATCAAAAAGTTAAGTGTATTACTGAGGTGAGGTGTAACATTGGGGTGCTTTTGTTTAAAATGTTTGAAAAAATTAAGTATTGTCTAGTGACAATATTTAAAAAATATATATTAATTTATACATTTAATAGTTTCTTTCAAAAACTAAGGAAATAATTTGGAGGGTAACACCATCCGGTATAATTTATTGCCTATTTTTATTATTATGTTTTTATTTGCAATATTGTATATAATAATAAAAACATTTTGCACCTCTTAAAATAACAGACGTTTTTTGGCCTCCTTATGGTTATCGTTATTAAACATAATGATTACGGCAGCAGTTTTAGACAGAGTTTTTGCAGCCTCCTTTGAGAAATTTAGTGTCTGCGCTATCGACACATAACCCTATTTTTGCCTGTGGTTCACCGATTTTAAAGTTTACCAAAAATCAGTACTTACTTTTATTCTCCGTAAGTTATATATTGATATTTAAATTTATGCAAACAGTTCTCTTGATGTTGTTTTTTAAAGTAGATGTAAACAATACAGTATAAGCAAAATAGCAAAACACAAAAAAGTAAACCTAGGTTTGGTGGTAGAATATAAAGCAGATTGTTCCAGATTGTAACATGTAAATTAATTACTGATTTGAGACATTTTAAAAATGCAAGTCCGTTTTAATTTCTGTACACTTTTTATTTTTCTTACTGCTATGGATTTTTCGCTAATTAGAGCCCATGTATCAATGATATTTTAATTAATACGGCATTAAAATTTCAACCTTCTTTAATAATTGATATTAAAAATTCTACAATCCGGCAATCGCGCAGTTTAACAATAACGATAACGATAACGATAAGCTCTTCGGTATTCATCCGTAATTAAAGGAGTTTGGTATGGTTAATAACGATAACGGATCATGTTTGCGTTACTGCGCAGTCTTAGAATAACGTTAACCACAATAGAATTGCAAAATAAGAGGTGCAAAATGTCTCAAATAATGTGGGCATTTCGGGCTTCTTAAGCCCAGTTCTACAAAGCAGGTTCAGTTCTACTGAACTGTGGTTATGTCTTTGAACTCTCCGCAAAATATCAATTTTTTTATTCCTTGACAGTGACAGCAATATTGAGATTTTACGGAAAGCTCAAAGGTCTGACCTTAGCTCAGTAAAACCGAGTTTAAACCTGCTTTGTACAACTGGGCCTTAAAAGATTAAAAGTGTCACTTTTTCTAACTTTTACTTTTATTCAACGGTAAAGAAGTTAACTTTCCTTCAAAGTAAAATAAAGTAATAGTTGCCCTAGCAACCATCGCAAAAATTCAAAAGGTTGTTAACTTGACACCTTGTCTGATATTTTAGACATCTCTTTGATACCACTCTCCATAAATGTCGGGTAGCATAATTATTAAACAAATTAATAATAATTTTTAAGGGCTGACATATATTTGATTCAAAAAACTAAATAAAATTAAAAAAAAAACATGATTGTTAATAAAATAGTACACAAATCCAAAAATGTAAAAAGGTTCATTACTGTCCCGAGAAATTTTTCATCTCCTTTTCACTCAAAAATAATTATGCACTTTCCACCTCAGTATGTAATATAAAATTTATAGAAAAATAAAAAGAAAATAGAAAATCTAAGTATTATTTTTGTTAATGGTCTCAGTCGGTCTATATAGGGTCGCAACATTCGGCCATATTACTTTGACGTGTTATGACGTCACATCTCCCATTTTTCGGCCATGTTGTTTAGTGCCGGAGATATACAGTTTATTGTATTAGTACAACCGTTTACACAACAGTTTTTAATTATTATTAAGTTTTAAATTCTTTTACTTTAATCAAAAAATATTTAGAATTACATCTCTCAACAAATATCACTTCCAAAACAATGCAAAATGAAATGCGCAAATTCTAGACGCCACTGGATCAGCATCAGCTTTGATTTTACCCAGTCTTGCCAACTTTTCTCCGTGGAGTGCCCTTCCTTGCGTCCCCGACCTCGAACCGACGAAAAGTTGTCGCAACCTTATAAATATAAACTAACCTTGGGTAATTGTCTAGAATGTGGCAGCAACTTCGATTTTGACGGAATTCGACATATGAGGGGTTTTATGGGGCGCTGATATCGAATCTAAAAGATTTTTTTTTTTTTTGGAAAACGTTTCGTCCCGAGATATCCATCATCAAAGTGGATAATTAAACTTATCCTATTTTTACCATATTCCCTCTTCTTTTGCACACAATGCTTGATTTAAAGCCAAAGTGGCCCACAGTATTTTATTTTCACCTTTTAAAACCCCGTTTTCTATGTATTTTACACCTTTTATTGAATAAATTGCAAAGATTCCCTTTAACAACGCAGCAAAGTATAAAACACTGCATTCGCCATAACATTGGACGATTGAAAGTGGAGGTACGCAATTTAATTAAAAAAAATAGAATATGGAATTTTTAAACTTGAAAATGAAATATTGTGTTCAACTTTAGCCTAAAATTAAAAATTGTGTGCAAAAAGAAGGGAAGTATAGTAAAAATAAGATAAGTTTGATTTTCCAGTTTGATGATGGAGATCTCGGAAACAAAAGTTTTCGAAAAAGAAATTCTTTAGATTCGTGATCAGCGCCCCAAAACCGCATATGCCAAATTTCGTCAAAATCGGAGTAACTCCCACTTTCAAGACAATAACCATATTGTTTTCTAAAGATTTGGTTTTCATCAAACTGCAACTGAACGAACAAACAAAGTATCCGACGTAAAAACTGTTCCATCTCCTACCGAGTTTGGCGGAGCACCTCAAAATGAAAACAGAAGTAGATTGACGTCTCCTATAGCTGATTTTGATGTTTCAAACGACAGGCGCACAAGAACATTTACCAGGAATGTGTCCAAAACAGAATCGACAGAACGAAAAAGGATTGTAATTGATAGTAATGAAAACAGTGCCATTGTGAGGGACAGGCTTGGAGGACCTCAAAACCAGGTAAGATGTACTTTTTTATTATCGAAAAAAATACACCTTGCTTTATTTTGTGCTAACTAAACATCCGCGAAGCCACCTTTTGCCATTTAGATTAAGAAACACAAACGGTAAATCAACTTATAACAATGTGGGTAATTTTCTAGAAACCTGCGATGCGGCAACTCCGATTTTGACGAATTTTGGTATACGGGGGTTTTTGGGGCGCTGATCACGAATCTGAAAGAATTTTTTGGCGGAAACGTTTCGTTCTCAAGATATCCATCATCAAAGTTGAAAATAAAACTAATCCAATTTTCACTATATTCCTCCTTCTTTTGCACACAATTCTTGATTTAAAGGTAAAGTGGCACACAATATTTGTTTTTAACGTTTTAAAACCCCGTTTTTCTACGTATTTTACATTATTTTTGCATTTATTTGCATAGCTCTACTTTGAATCATTTCAATCTCAGTGTGCCATGAAGCCCTATGTGTATGTATGGTTGCGGCATTATCAAATAATATACCTTAATATTTTATCTTTATTTAGGTTGGAAAATTCACTTTTCAAACAACTCGACTACCACAACCAGAACCAATTCAAGTAATTGAAACCAAGGCAGCGAAAACCATCGCGAACAACAACAAAAGATCTGCACGACTCTGGCAACAATACGAAGGAAATTCACTGAGGGGTGAAAATTATACCGAAGATTCCGGTTTTGGAAGCAATACCAGTGGATATCTAGGTAGTTTATTTTTCTGATGAATTATTTTTATATAGAGTGTCCGGAAAATGTGAAAAATCTCCTGATATATAAAAATACCTAAAAATAATACTAAAATACATTTTCTCTAATGCTTTTATCAAAAATAGACCGTATGAGGGAGGAAAACGGCACTTTTTCTCTCCGGGAAAAATGTTTACCTTTCCTCCCTCTACCAGCCGGCATACATATATGGATATACACAACAACGTAATTCTTTTAACATGGTTTTCCTCCATCCACTGCCTTAATATCTCATATATTCTTTTTCATATATTTTACAAATTTTTTGGCAAAAGATTTAATGATACTGGCCTTGCGGTTTTCAAAAAAATTTGAGGAATATTGTGGTCGTCTTCAGAGTCCATTTGGCTTTGAAATGTCAATTTTTTGACCCAACAAAACTGTTAACTTATGTTACATTTATTATTAAAACAACGCTTAGCGCCTTGACAACGATAGCTTCTATATTTACACTTTGAAAATGGACAGAGATAGTACTGCCCGAAACGTTGTGTAAATAGTTTAAATAAAGACAATGGAAGTCCGAAACTCTTGTAGTATCATTCACAGCTTCTATGAAGTTAGACGATTTCAAAAATCATATTTTTACTGGTGTTCAATTATTTCGAGAAATAAATTAGAAAACGTCCCATATAACATTTTTGTCGGCGTTGTACATTTAATTTACTGGCATTGCCAACACTCTTTAATGGCAAGGCATTGGCAAAAAGGTATCAAAAAGACGCGAAAGTGGGCAATTGGCCGTTATTAGGCCACGTGTTGCAGATAATGTGATGTCATCCGTTATTAATAATTTATGCCAAAAAATGCGTTTAGGATGATGGCATCCATCATTAATAGGTTATTGGCAAAAAAATGCGTTTAGGATAATGGCATTTATCATTAAATAAGTATTGCAAGTTTTATAAGTTGAATGTCCCAAAAGTTAAATAACATATTTAGAATTTTGTAATCGAAAAAAATGAAAAAAAAGGCATGGAAAATTTATCAATAAAAATTTACATGATATAATTTTTTCTACCGTAACAAAAACCAAAAAAAAAAAAAGTATGTAATAAAATTAAAAAAAATAGTAAATCAAAAGAAAACACTTTAAAATAGTAAGTATTTAAGGGTCACTTACACTCTAATTTTCAGATCCAAAACATAGGGAGAAATATTTTAAATGAGTTAAATGTCAAAAAAAAAACTATTAAATATATATAATTTTTTGTTATTAACACGTCTTTAAAACTTTAATAAGGCAACTCCCTGATTTCATATAATTTTTTAGGTAACTACAAATTTAAAAGGTTTTAACAATGTAAGTTTAGATAAAACCAAAATAATTATATAAAAATAACGTTTTATCTGACGTAATTTTACATGAAACAAAGATTTGGAATATTTTGTTTATAACCCATATAATCGCTTTAATTAGTTATTGTTAATTCAAAATTAATTTTAACCTATTTCCAAATCTAAAAGCAATAACTCAAGACTCTAGAAATAATTTAACAGTTTATCGTCAGACGAATTGCCAAATTTACAAAAAGATACATTACAAATGTACAGCTCCTAACAGTCTACTTGAATAACACGCCTTCTTGACTAGCCATCACCAATTAATTACACAACACACACTAATTAGGTAATGAATACACTTAATTATGTCTACTAAAAACTCTTTTCTTTAAAAAAGAAACTAAAAAGCTAGAAAACCACGTAGAAAACAATTGCACAAAGCGGCCAAACAAAAGCAAGGTTGCCTCATCTGTCAAATTGTCAAATCTGGTATTTCGGCTAAGCGGGAAATTTGAATTTATCACCTTCGGTCGAAATCGTCGAAATTAACCTAGCTAATTTTACCATCATTTTATTTTTATTCTCTCAAAAATACATAATAAATATTTTGTTTGACTTAATTTTTATTTGCATTATTTGTATCAATAAAATGTTAGGAAAAGGCCATTTCCTTTAAATTATGGTAAAAAAACATAAAATAATGTTGTTTAGCCGCCATTATAAATAAAACAGATCAAAAAATTGCTCGAATGTTAGTTAAATACCAATGTTAATAATATGGTTTGAAAAGTATGAATATGCGTTGAAGGTTTGCCTTCAAAAATCCAATATTTATTTGCCTGCAACAAAAAGGCATGCTTTATTTAATCAGGATTGGTATGCCGCCATTTTTGTATGCTTGCCGGCAATTCGCCTGGATGTAAAATTTATTGGCAATTGAGTGTTTATTTAGGGTTAACTTTTTAATGCGTATAAGATGTTGGCATAATATTGCCACCAATTGCCAATACTTTACCATCAATGCCAATATGAAAAATGTATATTGCCGGCAAATGGTGTTTGCTGGGGTTGGATTGGTAAAAGGGATTGAATACACGTATTTTTTATGGTCGGCGGTTTCGTTTTCAAACCGGTATAAATTTGCAGTATCCTTTTAATGTGTTTTTTTTTCATATTTGGAAGATTTAATAACTAATTTTTCAAACCCTGTATTAAGCAAATAACAGCATATAATTTTGAATTTTATTTTTAAGGTGAAGTCGATCACATTTCAAATAATAGGTGTAGAGACACATCCCTAGATGATAATCGCACACAAGAAAGATTAAGAAGTAATACTTTTACTCGAAATATAATGGACACTAGTGATAGTTTTAGTGAGACATGTACTCCTCCCCCTCCCTGCCGGATTTACCTAGTGTTTTTCGCTCTAATAGTCAGAAAAGGTAAGGTATATATAAAATGTTACGAAAGACAAGGATGCTTACAAATAAATTTAAATTTTAGCTCATATACAGAAAAAGAAGATGCACAAAGCAAGTCTGAAAATAAAAACCCTTTGTTAAACTCGGTTCCGAAAAAGATTTCTGAAATCAAGATCTACAGGCTGTGATTCTAGTCCACATAGTTGTAGTGAACATGACTGGGTAAGAAAAATCTTTTACGATATACATAAAATATTCTGTTGTTCTTTTACCCCAAGAACTTTTCCGCTTTTTCGGGTTTAAATAACAAGTTTTTTTCTAACAAAAAACAGTTATTTTATCGTATGCAGGCAATTAAAAGTTAAGCATACAAACGCAAGCTTCCTGCTAAAATGCTTAATATAAGCTTGGGTTTGTTTCTCATAATCGTCTTTTACTTACCCATATACGATATAATAATTGTTTAAAAGCTTAACATCAACAAAATTAATTAAATAATAGAGATATTTTGCACCTCTTATTTTGCAATTCCGTTGTGGTTAACGTTATTCTGAGACTGCGCAGTAACGCAATCATGATCCGTTACCGTTATTAACCATACGGATTAGAATTACGGATGAAAACCGAAGAGTTTATCGTTATCGTTATTGTTAAGCTGCGTGGTTGCCGGACTGTAGAATTTTTAATATCACTTATTTAAAAAGGTTGAAATTTTAATGCCAAAATCCATAGCAGTAAGAAAAATAAAATAGTGTAAAGAAATTAAAACGGAATTGCATTTTTAAGGATGTTTTAATTCAGTAATTAATTTACATGTTACAATCTGGCACACTTGCTTTTTATTCTACTACCAAACCTAACCTTACTTTTGTGGTTTGCTTATACTGTATTGTTTACATCTACTTTAAAAAACAAAATTAAGAGAACTGTTTGCATATATTTAAATATCAATATATAACTTATGGAGAATAAAAGTAAGTACTGATTTTTCGTAAACTTTAAAATCGGTGAACCACACGCAAAAATATGGTTATGTGTCGAAAGCGCAGACGCAAAATTTCTTAAAAGAGGCTGCAAAATCTCTGTCTAAAACTGCTGTCGTAATCGTTATGTTTAAAAACGATAACCATAAGGAGGCCAAAAACGTCTGTTATTTTAAGAGGTGCAAAATGTGTCTAATGAACTACCAAAAAAGGGTTATTATATACTCTTGTTTGCGTTATTAAATTATTAATAAAGATGGTATTGCGCCATTACAGCTAATAAAATAAAAATTTTGCATTTTTTAATGTAAAACATGATTACTTTTTTCATGGCTTACTTTCTAGTCCAATAACAATAATAAATGATATAATTTCTAGTATCTCAGAAATGGCTTAAAAGAAATACAAAGTATGGTACGATTTTAAAAAGGTATTTAAATTAATAAGTCAAAAATGTTTGTCAACCCAGAAAAAATAAAAATATATTTGCAAACTGCATAAAAAGTTGCTGTGATAATGATGTTACAGAATTAAAAATCTCCATAAATAAAAAAGTTATAAAGGAATAATGATAACGCAAGAAATAAAAAAACACGCTGTGGCAGAGTAAACAACTCACAATAGCAAATTAGGGTTTTCACCAGTAAGTTTGACTTAAAATTTAAGCCTGGGAGTTTTCAGTAAAACATACAGAAACATGAGTTTTCTATAAAAAGGGTTAACTTTAGCCCACCCTGTACATGGTAGGAAATTTAAAGATAGAAAATACGATTCTTAATCAAACTTCTTACATCACATTATTAAAGTTATTTGTTTTTTGTTAAGAGTAACGCCGGAGAAGCTATGGCGGAAGATACAGGATTATTAGTAAGTTCAAAACATACAAAGACCTTCGAAAACCAAGAGATCGCTAAAGATCGAAGTGTGTCAACTTGTGTAACAGTAGTGGAAGCAGTCCTGCAAACTCTAGGAAAACCTGCGATCTCACTCGAGCTAACTCAAACCTATAAAACCACTCAAAGAGTTTCAGTTTTGGATGAAGACCCCAGTTTTATGGCTGTTGCTGATAATAATAAAACAGGTAATACTATTATAGGTAACAATAAATTAAGTAAAATAATATATTAAACAGTTTTATTTTACTTAAAGCTAAAAAACTAATTCGGTTCTAGCTACCGGATCATACCAATCTTCCCAATAATCTTGAGGTATTGATCAGACAAATAATAACATTGTTGGGTGTAGCGTATCCAGAAAATAGTATGACAAATAATTTCACGTGCCAAACGATTTAATTATTTGTCTGATCAATACCCCAGATTATTGAGACAATTGGTGGGATCCGGTAGCAAGGACTTACTGAATTATGTTTTTGCTTTTAGTACAATAAAACCGTTTAACAGAAGGTGTGTGCGTCCAACAAGCAAACCATTGCCTGGGTACCAGGACACGAACGCAATGAGGAAGCTGATAAATTCTGAGGGGACTGGCAGGACAATGGCAGGTCATTGCAGACTAAATAAACACCTGGAAACCATGGGCCTGGCAAGAGAAAAACCTATGTAGGTTCTGCCAAGAGAAGTAAGAAACCGCAGAACACGTATGGTGCTACTGTGAAGCCCTGTGTCGTCTGCGGTTTGCAAGGCTGGGTGAAGAAAAACCTAAAGCGGCGAGATTAACCAAGGAGCCAGTTTCAAGCTTGAGGAGTCTGATTAAACAGACCATCTTGGATAGCGTGCTCTTACCTATAGACGGAAGACACACAATAAACCTACGCAGGTTGCAGTGATAGAGGATATACAATCCACTTCCTAATCTAATCTAATCTAGGACTTACTGAAATATTTTTTGCTTTTAGTACAATAAAAAGCATTTAACATTTTTACACAATTTATTTTCAAGTTTTTAGTTTTGTTGTTAGTTGATACTTCTTATTCTATTAAGTTTATCTATTTCAGAATAAGCTTAATTCTACTGATTAAGCCCTTTCACTTGATACCCATATTAAGGTGGTTGTGGAAATTATGTAACTCGCCATTGTGGCGGCGGTCATTTAGATTTACAATCATGAAAGTGTTATATTGTATCAAGATTAAGAGTGTATACCAAATCTCAGATCAATCTGTCGTCAGGAAGGGTGTCAAATTCTAATTAATAAATTTTACCCAAACAAATAAATAAACAGGTCCACCTAAGAAAACCGTTTAAAACCTTGTAGGTTTAAATACTACAGTCCTTATAAAGTAACTAAAATAATTACTGTTTGCTAAAAATGACAGCCTATATATGCACTAATATTTAGTGACTTTTAGTTCAAGATTTTGAGAATATCGTAATTTTTGAAGCAGCTAAGCAAACGCCACGTTATTGTTCAATAATTAAATCTTTTTATTGTCAATAAACCACTTAATCTACGAAAATTAAATAAAAATCTAATAAACACAAAATATAACATAAACAAGTAGAATTCTCGCCAGTAATAAAGATGCGACGCGACGGCGTCATAACTTCTGTGTCACTTTCAATTATTCTCCTTTTTGTTGCTCGCACACGATGTAAACGACGCGTTTGACAGCGATAGTTGATTGCCGTCCTTATTTGTATACCGCTTGTGGCATTTTTACTATTGAATAGATCTTTAACACGGGTTTGTCATATTAAAAATATGTACCTCACAATGTTGTAAAGTTACTTAATATTATTGCATCCATAATCTGCAATTTGTTATGGGGTTTGATCGCTGGTAGATATTCTTGTTATTTTGTGGAGTCTGTAACACATACTTATGTTTTTTGACCCAATTTCTGAGACACTTACAATAACTCTCTAATTTTTTTAGGCCATCTCTTAGATGAAGAAATACTCTCACCTGTTGAAAGTCTACTAAGTTCTTCCGAAACCGAGGACATTTTGAAAAAGAAAATACCTCAATCTTCCTCCAATTCCAAAGATATAAATGAAAAACTAACTCCATCTTCACCTGTTGGAACGCCCAGTAATGGAACGTATTCCTTGTCGTTATCTGATGACAAAGAAGATTTTTGATAGATGATGAAATAGCTGATCAACCAGAGCTAGTGTTTGAGGATAATATTGATACCTTAAACTCTTTGCTTTATAAACCAGAAAAAACTAAAACTGTTATTAAGGTAATGTTTGTTTTACATTAAATCCTATACAGGGTATTGCTTATAAATGATAAGCAGAAAAACCACCAGTTCCCTATGTCAAAATATTAAGACTTAACCAAACATACCTATATCAAGAAGTTTATAATAAGAAAGATACAGGGTATTAAATTAAA